>CM019065.1:68161648-68395143 GCA_009667805.1 Leptobrachium leishanense
ACAATCTAGTCAGTTCTGTTTTTACATATGACATCATGATTCATATTATCCTGACAACAGATTTTAAAGGCAAACTTTGACAGTACTGTTTTTAGATAAATATCTAAATGTTATTTTGTATCCTGACCGTGTAGTGTTAGAACAGGCTCAGATCGTCCTGTTTTTACATCTGATATACTATTATATCCTAACTGTAGATTTTTCAGGACAGGTTTAAGTCTGGTCGTCCACTGCATGCGTAGGCGTATGCCCGACAGGTCCTCAGACTATAAACGACCCAGATTATATCAATGAGTATTGTCCACTGGAGGTGATTGCATCAGAAGCAACTCGGTTACTTTGTACATTTAAATTTAACCCCTCCATGAACAGGGCTCAGAGCTACAGACATTGCCATAAACCATGTTTTTAATTTTCTTAATTACCCTGACTTGTTTGTGGTCTGTGTGTAAATACGTTATATATCTGTGTGTTTGTCTATATAATATAGTTTGTGTGCTGTGTATAGTGGCCGAGGTTATAAGCCTTGAAGTAGAAGAAAATCCCATTTGAATGTGATTGACTGAAGTCGGATGCAGTGGACGCCGTTGAACCTCTTCCCATGTTGAGGGACTAGTATACCTATAAGTAGGACAACCAGTTGGTCATACGACTACAGATCCAGTGAGCGACTAACCTTAAAGGGATGAAGTGTTGCAGCAGCTATTTTGTATTATTGTAGCTCAGCCTCAGGAACCTTTGGCTTTACGTGCAATGTGTGGTAGCTTGTGACACCTGCTCTCTCTCTATCACAGTGAACAATGTGGGTATGTTGGTATCCTTTGATCCATCACGATTCCTGGACATGCCTAACGTTGATAAGGTTAGTGGTCACATCCTTACATAAAGAAGAGATGATTCTTTGGATCCATATACGAGCACCGTCCCACATAACACTTGTGATGTGAATCTCATCATTATTTTATGAATTTTAAAATTATAAATTTTGAATTACTGCATAGGATGATCCAAAAACACAAGATCTTAACTATTTCCATATTTTCTAGGCGATTATGGATACAATTAACTGTAACATGCTCTCCATGGTCCAGGTAAGCATAAAACAATAAACTGATGGGAAGTTAATACTAAATGGAACTGTGGAATAACTAATTAATACTCTGCCTTAATGGCTTAGATAACTGCTGTGGGGTTTACATTGTGTCATGGCTCAGCAACTCCCGTAATGCTCATTCACTTATTAGGTTGGCTTAGGCTTATTGTAGAAGTAGTTCCAAAACATGTGGAGGGCCAAGGATGCTGACCCCTGCATTGTATCATTACATTGTTTGTGCATTGTTATGTTTCACTGTCTTCTGCTTCCCGTTTCCTGTTCACCCTGACCTGCTGACTGTCATTCTTGGTTAGAACATGACTGCAAACACACACCGCTTGAAATGTCTTTATTACCCTGCATGAGGCACGTTGGCAGTAGTGGCTCATAACAGCACATAAACACTTGTTTGGAGCATAGCAGGTTCAGGACTGTTTGCATATTGTAAAGGCTGAAGTGGCAGCCTAGATACGCAAATGCCTAAAACCAGAAATAAGTGAAGAGTGCTACCAGTCACTAAATCATCTGAGTTTGGCAATGATGGAGGGAAGGAGACAAAATAAAGAAAATGACCTACCACGCTAGGTTCGAACCACAAACAAGAGGCCCAACAGTGACCCTTAGAATGGTCAGTAATAAAAATAACAGGTAAAGGGAAATATACCACAACAAAAGAAGTGATCAATGCCCGGTCATTGGACAAAGCTCAAAAAGTAATATATAGGTTAGCTGAGGTCAAGGGAGTACAGAAGGTTGCACGATCAAATAGTCAGGCCGGGACATGCAGCATAGAGAACAGTACAAAGCGGAGACAAAACCAGAACACGACAACTCTTATCCAACTGGAAAACTAGACGGACAGCAATTTCTACCCGTGATAATAAAGCATAACTTTTAGTGGCATGTAACAACTGATAAAAAAATCATAGACAAATGGTGTGATCATGATCAGGTCACACAAAAACAAACCACATGACATACTAAAAAACTATTTATCCTGCTATGTATTTCACTGCAACACTGCATTAATAACCAAAGTAAATTGCAGCCCAATTTCATGAAGGGTTAAGATTTAAATCCATTTGTTTAGTGCCTCTAGAGGGCACTGCCACAGTATAAGGATGTTGTTGGTTTAACGCATCCACTTAATGACATGAGACGTGAACTCGGACATTTCAGCTGTAAAAACAAACATTTAATATCATCATGCTAAATACAAATTGGCATAACTCGAGGCACAGCATATACCCATGGCTGTGCCTCGTGTCTGAAGATAGAACTTAGAAAGTAGTTGTGATATAAAACAAACTCTAAAAGAGATAACACAAATTCCACTTCTGACAATGAATATTTTTCTTCCAAGATATGGTGAGTAGCTCTAAGCCAGAACAAGCAATGCACTAAAAGGGTCTATGTAGTACCACAATAAGGCAATGACTGAATGGTGTTAAGGTTATGCGTTCGGCCGTTGTTATCTGTGTTTGTGTAGAATGACACGTTGGTGTTTTCAGAATGACGAGAGACACTAGGTGCAATAAATGGTGCGGCTAATGGGCATTATTCAGTGTCATAGGAACATAGAAACATAGAAAATGTCGGCAGATAAGAACCTTTCGGCCCATCTAGTCTGCCCAATTACATGGATACTTTACCTGGATTTATCTTTTGTTTAGGATAGCCTTATGCCTATCCCATGCTTGCTTAAATTCAATTACTATTTTGGCCTCAACCACTTCAACTGGAAGGCTGTTCCATGTATCATGACACGTATATTTCTCATTAGGTGTAGGAGTGATTTTTTTCTGCTTTTCTGTACTTTCTAATATTGTTTAGTAGCTTCGCACATGACAGTGTAACTTCTCTTGCATTGCGGCTGCCACTAAGCAGGCACTCTCGATGCAGTTTCCTTTTGGTACTCCCAAAAATAAGCTGACAGTCTAGACCCATAAGGTTAAAAGGAAGACTAAGGAAAACCCATATTTCACACAGTTAAACCGGTCAACTGGGTAAGTCTGAGACTGACTGGACCACACTACATTATATTTTAGTCTATAGGTTATAACAAAATTCAATATAAAATTTGTCCATCTCCTCCCAGTCCTCTGCGATTTATTTATTTATTTTCACTCATGGCTCTCTGTACACAAGCTCACACAGATATACGCTTACTTCTCCATGCCCTGGTATCCATATACACACAAATCTATTTATTTTGTATTACACACATACACCTACTTGTACATATGCAGCATTATTCTATGAGCGACGGTGTTTTCTGGTGTTGCAAAAATCTAAAGATGCTGGCGTTTCACAAATGAAAAATCCAAACTGCTCAATGAGACGCTTCAGTGAAATGTTGGCAAATACCAGTGCCCTTTGAATGAACCACATACCTGCACAGAAAACATACACACGTAGCAGGGTTAAAAACAAGATTTAGTATACTGAGGATTTATTGAGAGTGCCTCCAAAGTGAGTTTTTTCTTCTGGGAAGCCACTGTACTCTTTATTCATTCTATTATTATTATTTTTCTCCCAGTATTCTTATATAGTGCCATTTTATATGCCATCTACAATTACTGTAGGACCGATATTGATGAAATACTACACCGGCCAGCACTCTACTAGTATGCCATCTAGATTGTAAATTCCCTCGGGAATAGGGCCCTCATTTCCTCCTCTACTGGTTTGTCAAATGTTGTTCAGTCTCAATGTATTGTAACCCTGTCTATGCTGGCGCTATATAAATAAAGAATAATAATAGCTATTTTGCTGCAATTTTCCTGTTGGCTGCTCTCAGATAAACCTTTTTTTTTCCTTCTATGTAAACCGAAGCTAGACCTAAAATAAACTACATAATGAAACAGAATGGGCACATGAGTTTGCAGACTTCTTTTTGAAAATGAAGACGTATAGTGAAAATACAAAGAGCGCCGGTGTTTGCCTTAGTTAACACTGGCAAGAATCACCATCATAGCAATGAGGACAATCATCAGTATTTCCAAAGGGCGCTCTTTGAATAATCCCCTTAATTTCTACAGTTGCTTGAAACTGAGTTGGCATGTTTTTTAATCATTATCCGGTTATATTATTATGTATCTTTAACAATCATTTTTATTTTCAGATGACTCGAATTGTTCTCCCACAGATGGTGGAAAGGTATGTTTTTTTTAGAAGTTATTTTCTTCACTTACAGCAATCAGGTGTTACAATTTATATACAACACAACTCCATCGACACTATTGAATACAAGGTTGAAGTGAAAACAAGACATAAGTAACTAAATACAGGTGAGACACGAAAAATTTGAATATAATGCAAAAGTTCATTTATTTCAGTAATGCAACTTAAAAGGTGAAACTAATATATGAGACTCATTACATGCAAAGCAAGATCGTTCAAGCCGTGATTTGTCATAATTGTGATGATTATGGTTACAGCTCATGAAAACCCCAAATCCACAATCTCAGAAAATTAGAATATTACATGCAATCAATAAAACAAGGATTGTACATAGAACAATATCGGACCTCTGAAAAGTATAAGCTGTATATGTACTCAGAACTTGGTTTGGGCTCCTTTTGCAGCAATTACTGCCTCAATGCGGCAATGTGGCATGGAAGCTATCAGCCTGTGGCCCTGCTGAGCTGTTATGGAAGACCAGGATGCTTCAATAGCGGCCTTCAGCTCTTCTGCATTGTTCGGTCTCATGTCTCTCATCTTTCTCTTGGCAATGCCCCATAGATTCTCTATGGGGTTCAGGTCAGACGAGTTTGCTGGCCATTCAAGCACATTAATCCCACGGTCATTGAACCAGGTTTTGGTGATTTTGGCAATGTGAGCAGGTGCCAAGTCCTGCTGAAAAATGAAGTCAGCATCCCCATAAAGCTCGTCTGCAGAAGGAAGCATGAAGCACTCCAAAATCTCCTGGTAGACGGCTGCGTTGACCCTGGACTTAATGAAGCACGGTGGAACAACACCAGCAGATGACATGGCTCCCCAAAATCAACACAGACTGTGGAAACTTCACACTGGACTTCAAGCATCTTGCAGTGTGTGTCTCTCCATTCTTCCTCCATACTCTGGGTCCTTGGTTTCCAAATGAGATGCAAAAGTTGCTCTCACTATAAAAGAGGACTTTGGACCACTGAGCAACAGACCAGGTCTGTTTTTCTTTAGCCCAGGTAAAACGCTTCTGATGTTGTTTGTTGTTCGGGAGCGGCTTGACAAGAGGAATATGACATCTGAAGCCCATGTCCAGGACCCGTCTGTGCGTGGTGGCTCTTGATGCACTGACTCCAGCCTCAGTCCACTCCTTGTGAAAGTCCAACACTTTTTTGAATGGCCTTTTCCTGACAATCCTCTCCAGGCTGCGGTCATTCCTGCTGCTTGTGCACCTTTTTCTTCCACACTTTTCCCTTCCACATAACCTATTAATGTGCTTTGATACAGCACTTTGGAAACATCCAACTTCTTTTGCAATTACTTTTTGAGGATTTCCCTCCTTATGGAGCGTGTCAATGATGGTTTTCTGCACAACTGTCTTGATTTCTTTCCCATGATTGTGATTCCTACTGAACCAGACTGAGAGACTATTTAAAGGCTCGGGAACCCTTTGCAGGTGTTATGGCTTAATTAGCTGATTAGAGTGGGACTCTTCGAGCCTAGAATATTGCTCCTTTCCACAATATTCAAATTTTCTGAGATTGTGGATTTGGGGTTTTCATGAGCTGTAAGCCATAATCATCACAATTATGACAAATCACGGCTTGAACTATCTCATATATTAGTTTCACCTTTTAAGTTGCATTACTGAAATAAATGAACTTTTGCACGATAATATATATATATACTGTATATATATATATATATATTATATATATTTTAGTGTAGATTTGGTAAGCCGTGTTAGTCCAGATGCCAAAATCTCCAGAGTATAGCAGTGGTAGTGATACCTTATTTATTGGACTAATGTTACATTTAAAAGACAAGCATTCAAGAGTATATCTCTCACCAGAACAGAGGTATACTCTCAAAAGCTTGTCTTTTAAATGTAACGTTAGTCCAATAAATAAGGTATCACTGCTATACTCTGGTAATTATATAACACTGCTGTGGAAAGCTGAGAGTGATGGTGATGTAAACCAGAAGATATTGGATAAACAATTCCAAAACTGGAAAAAATACTATAGTAAGAATATAGCGATATATATATACAGAATACCCCCAGCTCACATGGATATGTAGCTTGCCCCCAGCTCACATGGAGATTGCCCCCAGCTCTCATGGATATGCCCCCAGCTCTCATGGATATGCCCCCAGCTCTTATGGATATGCCCCAGCTCACATGGTATATGCCCCAGCTCACATGGATATTGCCCCCAGCTCTCATGGATATGCCCCAGCTCTCATGGATATGCCCCAGCTCTCATGGATATGCCCCAGCTCAAACGCTGGGGAAGCTGGCCGCGTGCATGAAAAGCACGCGGCCAGCGTTGCCCTCCAGTGGCAGCGATACTCACCCGTCTGAAGGTCCAGTCGCATGGCTGTGATGCGATTACGTGGCTGCTGGGAGCATCTGTGACGCTGCCTCCAGCCGAGAGGCAGCATCACAGATGCGCCCGGTGGCCACGTGAACACATCACAGCAGCGCCTTCAGACGGGTGAGTATCGCTGCCGCCGGAGGGGAACGCTGGCCGCGTGCTTTTCATGCACGCGGCCAGCTTCCCCAGCCCCGCGGATACCAGCAAGCCGGCCCAGCGCTGGCTTCCGGTATCGGGGGGGTGTATCGGGCCATTTGCATGAGTACCAAGTACTCCTACAAATGGCAGTATCGGCACCGATACCGATACTAGCATCCCTAGTATACATATAATAATGATATATTATGAATCTGCGGAGTCTGCTGGAAAGAACGATATATAATATGTCTGGGTCATATAATAAAATAAGGCTTCAAAACGCCTTTTAAACATGATGAGCGAAACCGGTAAAAATGAGCTCAGCACACAGGCGTGAAATGGCTCAGCAGCGAAAGGGTTAAAGGAGCTATCCCCTTCACTTGATGCCCTCTAGTATGTTTATATATCGCAAAATGCCCATACCTCACACTCAGTAGTTATGGTTGTAGAGCAGTGGTTCCCAAACTTGTCCCCGTAACAGGCCAGGTTTGCAGATATCTGAAGCAAAGCACAGGTGATATGATTTGCTGCTCATTCAGTCTGTATTTCCCCAAGGCAATTCTTAACCCCTTAAGGACCACTTACGTACAGAGTACGCTCTGGGGAAAATTCCCTTTAAGGACCCAGGATGTAATATGTATGTCACGGTCCTTTAACCAACCCCCCTCCCTATACTCACCTCTCTGGCCGGGCTCCCATGACAGTCTGGCAAGCTTGAATCCTGCCCCACCTATTTATGGGGCCCAGCTGTCGCAATGCCGTCATCGCCATGCGCCCTCCCGGCGCAGTGGGGAATAGAAACATAGAAAATGTCGGCAGATAAGAACCTTTCGGCCCATCTAGTCTGCCCAATTACATGGATACTTTACCTGGATTTATCTTTTGTTTAGGATAGTCTTATGCCTATCCCATGCCTGCTTAAATTCAATTACTGTTTTGGCCTCTACCACTTCAACTGGAAGACTGTTCCATGTATCCACCACCCTCTCAGTAAAATAATGCTTTCTGATGTTACTTTTAAACCTTTGCCCCTCTAATCTAAGACTATGTCCTCTTGTTTTGCTACTTTGTTTCCTTTTAAATATACTCCCTTCCTCTACCTTGTGGATTCCCTTTACGAATGTGAAAAGGGGGTCTCTCTCTCCCAAATGGCTCCACGTAGGAAAAACTAGTGGCACCGCTGAAGAGGGCAAAGTCTGGCTTTTTCAGTGGTGCCACTCTTTAACCCCTTAGGTGCCGAATCACAATTCGAACTCGTAAGTGGCTGACATCTTGGATATCAGTCAAGCCTCCAGGTCACCCCCCACCCACTGACATCATCGCCGTATGTGCGATGACGTCACTCAGCCAGTTAACCCCCTAGCTGATCTGTGGCAGCTAGAGCATGGCCTTTCCAATGATACCAAACATGACTAGGTTTGGTGTAAAAATAAAATAATAAAAGTAAAATACTAAGAAATAAAGTGTTTTTGTTTTTTTATAAAAGAAATTGTCTCGGGGGTTATAATAAAATAGGACTTCAATTGACTTTTAAACATTATGAGCATAAAACGGTCAAATTGAGCTCAGCGCACAAAGGTGAAATGGCTCAGCAGTGAAGGGGTAAAAAAAAAAAAACATGTAACAATTGGGTATTTCTAATCACAGGACAAAATTTTGAAGCTATTTAGCCAGGGTCTTTGGCGGTTGTAGATTTTGGGGATTAAATTCCGAAAAAATTTGGGGTTTTTTCCAAAAATTTTTCATCATTTCATATTTTTTTATAGTAAATTATATGATATGATGGAAATAATGGTATCTTTTTAGAAATTCCATTTAATGGCGAGAAAAATGGTATATAATATGTGTGAGTTCCATAAACGAGTAAAAGGAAAATTAGACCTAAACACAACCAGTGCAGAAAGGTAAAATCAACAGTGGGCACTTTCGGACTGACAATCGTAAAACCACCTGGTCAATCGTAAAATCTTAACTGGGATTAACATTAATTTTTAACCCTCTCAATGCCAGGTGCTGCTCCATAAAACCACTGTGAGGAACCAGTGGTTTTATGGAAAACCCCTTTACAGTAGCCATACTACACAGAGTAGCCAGATTATTATGACCACCTGACTGCAGAGTGAGAATTTGGTGGAAAGAGCATGAAAGCTTGCACCCCCACATGCATGTGTACAACCCTTCCAGCTGGTGGGGCAGTGTTATGGTTTGGGGCCCTTTAATTTGTGTGGGACAACGTCTGAATAACACAACATACCAAAGCATCGTTGCTGATCAAGTTCATCCTATCATGTTGAAGGCGTATCCCAATGGAGATGGCTTCTTCCAACAAGACAATGTGCCATGCCACGGTGCTCGTATTGTGCAAGAGTTGTTTCAAGAACATGAGGGAGAATTTACCTTGCTTAGGTGGCCCCCACAATCACCAGATCTCAATCCAATTGAGCATTTGTGGGACAAAGTTGAAAGAGCCATCAGGCACCTGGTTCCACAACAATCAAATCTCACAGAACTGGACTGTGCTATTCATCAGGCATGGTGTCAGATTCCTCGCATTACCTTACAACATCTCGTGGAGTCAATGCCAAGGAGAATCACCACAGTATTGAAGGCAAAAGGTGGCCCAACGAAGTACTGATGGGGTGGTCATAATAATCTGGCCACTCAGCGTATATGCACTATTTACCAGGTAGATATCTCCTTCTGCTGGTAAAAAAAAACCTGCTACTGCCGTTCCAGTGCGTTTTTGAGACTGCTGTGTCTCTGACAGGAAAAACATGTCCCCACTGTTCATCCCCTTCTAGCACATCGGAAGTAATGTAAAACGTGCTATAACTTTAGGTGCACAATCTGGAGCCCATATGCAAAAGTGTTTCCTTCGTATTGCTCCAGAGTAGCATAAGAATAACTTAACTTGATCTCAGACCCCTGCAGATGCTTTTGCAGATTGAGTTACTCGCAGTAATGGTCTTGATAGTGAAGGGGTTAATCATAAGAGAACTTGTGCAGTAAAACACAGAACAGGTAATTTGAACTAGGTCTCAGAAAAGAAATGGCTTGAAGAAGGTCATGAGGTCAACGTTTGAGTAAACTACTGTATATTTGTTTCAGTTGTTTTTATTTTTTAATCACAGAAAGAAAGGTCTAGTGATAAACCTCTCCTCGGAAGTAGGGAATCGTCCCTATCCAATGTCAACCTTATACAGTTCTTCCAAGGTACGTAAGAGACGTCAAGTACCAGCGAAAATAAGAAACCCTGTATAACTAGTGCCACCAGTCCATGATAATACACATTAAATGGCCATAACGCGCATATGCTAATTGTTTTCTCTGCTATGTTTGCTTTCACAGGGTTTCGTAGATTTCTTTACCCGAGGCCTCCATGCAGAATATAAATCCTTGGGAATCACCATCCAGGTAAACATCTGTAGGAACGTCCTATGTCCACTGAACTACATAAGATCTTGTACGATTATACTGTGGATTCCATATGTCAGATGTCAACGACCTTGGCGCTCAAGATGTTTTGGAACTACAACTCTCATGATGCTCAGCAACTCATTAGGTTGGTGAAGGCTCATGGGAAACCTTAGGAGGGCCTAGGTTGCTGACCCCTGTCATATGCAGTATTTCAATGGGCAAATAAGCAAAACCGGATCCTCTGCCAGACTAAAGGTTATATAGTTTTCCTGAAAACCAGGTGAGAAGGAGGAAAAGATGAAGCTTAAAAAGTAAAGACTAAGCTTAAGGGATGTTCTAGTCATCGTGACCACTTAAGCATCGTCAAGATACAAAAAAGCCACAGGCACACCAGCATCGAGCTTGGCAGTTTGTTAGGGCAATGTAATGATTGATGCTGGTGTTGCCTGGGCCTTTTTTAGATTTCGTTGGAGGTGATTTCTCCTTGGCATGGTGGCGCCTGGCAACCATGGGGAGGATTTTAAGGTCAGGTGTGCCGTCCCTGTGTGTTTCGGGCTGTTATAATTGGAGGAGGCTGTCCTCCCATTCTCTTGGATGGAGGACAGCCAGTCTTACCTCTGCCATAAAGACCATCTATCAGTGGTCAAGGTTTCCGCTTCTATGTATTTGTTGTTCTGCCCTGGTCCAAAGACCAATATCAGTGTGTTCATCTTATACTGACGTACTTTGAGTCCAAAGGTTGCACTCAGCACTTGTAATGCTTCTCAATGAGAAGCATTTGATTGGGTGATTGACGGGTGTGCTAGCCACGCATGCGCCATTTGTCCCCCGATGGTTGTCTATGAAGAGTAAGGTAAATTTTCTAAGAAAAACTTGAGGAAGGGGGGGCGGTTGCAGTAGCACAGGATAAGTGTAAAGAGGGAAAAACAATATTTTACACAATGTTAAATATAATCAAGGTAAAACCGTCCAGTGAAAATGGTAAAGCAAAAAGAACTAAGCAAAAAATAATATTTTGGATTAGCATAAAGAAACATTCTAAAATTAAATGGTATGGAGTGGGGTGTTGTGCATCATCTTTCCACCAATATTCTGTTTTATTCTGCTCAATCTCCGCATTGGGACAATTTAAACTTTATATTTATTCAAATTACCAGTTGGAAAATTGGGGGTTGTTTTTGTAAAATATTTGCTGTGTAAAGAAGCTTGTGCATTTCTGATATTTACTATATGGCAATACAATATTAAATTGGGCTGCGCACTGCAGGATACATAATCTGATTAAAAAGGAGACGTTACAATGGAAACGGAGTGATTTATTACAATTAAAAAATGGAATTCATTTACCCCAGGATTTTTTTGTATAACTGTACTGACTCAGACTAAATATTTATTTATGTTTATGGTGGTTTGCTCACATTTTCCAGCTCCTCCTGATTACTTTGTTTCTCTTGCAGTGTGTGATGCCGCTATTTGTTTCAACAGACATGACTCGGAATTTGGGAACAAACATCCTTATTAAGTCTGCAAGTGACTACGCCAGGGATGCCTTAAACACTGTGGGTTACACAAGCAGGACCAGTGGCTGTCTGACTCACGCTCTGCAGGTATTTGTCTTGGTGTCTAAAACATATGAGTGTGTGTGTGTATTTAGAGTCAGTAGGGAGTGCTGTTCATTCCCTTTGCTTTTGTAATTGTTGATCCAATTCAAGGTCCTATCCTGGTGCTTTACTATCATTATGTTGCCACCTTGTGGAAACTATGAAAAACAACGCAATGAATAAGATGCGGAATTAAAAAGTAGCGCACATTTAGACACTGTGAAAAAACTTACAGGGTTTTTCAGAGAGATGCGAATTGTGGCCGAAAGGTAACCGAACAGTGAAATTCAGCGTACGGTTACCTTTCCTGGCCATTCGGCTATTCAGAGAGCAGGCAGTTCGCCAAATCCTGGCGAATTGCCTGCACATACGGTGCCTGTTCGTTGCCTGTTCGAGGGCAGTGAATCCCCATAGAGAAGCAAAGCTTCGTCTATTCAGAGAACAAAAACCAGCAGTGAAAATTTTGCCGAATTGCCCTGCTGTTCGGTGGTTTCATACGGCAGATTTATTCAGGCGAATCCCATAGGTTTCAATGTTAAAAATATTCCTGTTTTAATGCAATATCTATTGATTATAATATTCTGCAGTAAAAAGTCTATTTATAGATTTTTTAGGATCTTTTAGGGATTTTTTCGTGATTTTTTGCGAAAAAAAATTTCCGTTTGTTTTTTTTAAATATTTTATTTTTTCTGTAACAGCCCTTTTTATTATCATTCATTGGATCTTACATGTAAATTTCAGACATTTTTGTTCCGTAGTTTTCTTTGCAAACAGCGTTTCACTTTTCAAACATTCAAGCGTACTGTTTTTTTTTACTCCATTCGTCTGCGGTGTCGGCTTTTTCTGGCGGCTGCTCTGCGCTGTGATCAGCGACTGCTAAGGTTTCTCTGGCGTGTTCGGGGGGGTTAATCCAGATGTTTTTGCGGGTTTTAGTGTGCGATCGCTGGGTTTTGGGGTGAGTGTTCGGTGGGTTTGCGGCGGCTTTCCTCTGCACTACGCCGGCCCTGTGGTGCTTGCTGAATACACCGCAGGGTCGCCGAAATGGGATCGCCAAATCGCACCGAATTGAAGAAAACGAAAAGTCACCGAACGTGCGCTGACTTTGATTCTCTGTGAAAAACCATGTACATTTTATAAAATTTTATGCAATAAAAAAGAAAAAAAAAAGAGTTTCTGTCATTTTTGATGGTTCATATTAGCACCATACATGCATCACTTTTCTGATGTAAGAAAGGCACAAAGATGACGCTCATGTTAGCTACACAGGGTTATTCAAAGAGATCCGAATTGCTTGAGAAAGGTAACCGAACGCTGAAAATCAGTGTTCGGTTGCCTTTCTTGGCCATTCGGCTATCCAGAGAGCAGGCAATTCGCCAAATCCTGGCGAATTGCCTGCACATACGGTGCCTGTTCGGTGCCTGTTCGAGGGCAGTGAAATCCCCATGAAAAAGCACTGCTTCGGCTATTCAGAGAACACAAACCAGCAGTGAAAGGTTCCCCTAATGCCCTGCCATTCGGTGGTTTAATTCGGCAAGTTTATTCAGGAGAATCCCATAGACTTCAATGTTAAAAATATTCCCGTTTTAATTCAATATCTAATAAACCGTTCATTATAAAATTCTGCAGCAAAAAGTCTCTTTATTTATAGATTTTTTAGGATACTTTAAGCATTTTTCAGATTTTTTTTTTTTTTTAAAAGTCCGATTTTTTTTTTTTTTTTTTTCAGTTTGCTTATTTTTTTTGTAACAGCCCTCTTTATTATCATTCCCTGGACCTCCTGTGAAAATTTCAGACATTTTCGCTCAGTAGTTTCTTTGCAAACAGCGTTTCATTTTCCCAGATTCATACAAATGGTTTTTCTAATTTATTCACTGCCTCCTCTACGTCACAGCTGCTTCGGCTCTGTGTGATGCGGCTCCTGTTCGGCTCCTGTTCGGCTCCTGTTCGGCTTTTTCGAAGGTTAATCCAGATGTTTTTGCTTGTTTTCAGCGTGCATTCGGTTAGTTTTCGTCAGGTTTGCGGCAGCTTTTCCCTGCAATTCGGGGACCCTGTGCTGCTTGCTGAATACACCGCAGGGTCACCGAAATGCAATCGGCAAAAGGAACCGAATTGAAGAGAACGAAAAGTCACCGAACGTGCGGTGACTTTTCGAATCTCTTTGGATAACCCTGTTAGGGTTACCACAAAAGTGATCCCACCTGAGACCACTCCATGGTGCCAAACCCAGACCCCCTAAGGGCGTAATCCTCCTAGATACAAGAAACCAAAAACAACTATATAGTAATCCAATACAAAAATTGCATGGATTGCTAATAGAGGGGTTGTGGGTCCCCAATAATACACAATTTATTGCGAGTGTAAATAATCAAACCCATAAATACACATGCTAAAAAAAAGACATAAATTGGAGTATATGGTATGGGGAGAGAATATAACACACAGCGTGTAATGATAGGAGACGCTTAGAAACCAAAGTAATGGTGCTGAAGTTCATACAAAGCAGAAATGGTTTAAAAAAAAAAAGTAAATAGTGGGATAGCTAATATTGTTGGCCTTTGATATAGACACATGAGCAGTTATTTTTTTTTATTTTTTTTAAAATCCATTTCTGCTTTGTATGAACTTCAGCACGATTACTTTGGTTTCTAAGAGTCTCCACCTATCATTACACTCTGTTTGTTATAATCTCTCCCCATACAATTTATGTGTTTTTTAGCATGTGTATTTATGGGTTTGAAAATTTACACCAGCAATAAGTTGTGTATTATTGGGGACCCACAACCCCTCTATTAGCAATCCATGCAATTTTTGTATTGGATTACTACATGGCTGTTCTTGATTTCTTAGCTTTAGGGTTACCCCTGACCCTAAAAGTAACCTCGTCCCCATACCAACAGATTCTGCTCCATTTTTACTTCGTTTTTAGGCAGCAGATTCTGCTCCTTTTTTGATTTTTTTTTTACAGAAGTGCGTCTTTTCACTGCCTACGCCAGCTGATGGTGTGAACCGTTAGAGGTTTCCAATTATTGGCTCTATTACTAGTGGGTCAACTTGTGTGTTTTGCTCTCACATTTGCAGAGATGCTAATATTCAGTTCCTCAGTTTCCCCAGTCTGAGGTCCTGAGGGTGCACAGGGTTTCATGTCCACAGCTTGTGCTAGTACATGTGAAGCTCTGATGGGTGGAGTAATGGGCCGGGAGGAGGCGGGGAATATTCAGGAAGTGGGAGCTGAAGGTACACTCCTAGCTGAGGGGCGTGGCCAGAGAAGATGAAATGACAGTGTTTAAAGCAAGAAAATAATTTTTCAATATTCCCTTTATGGATTTTATTCTAGCTTGTCTATTGGTGTAATAGTGTTTAGCTGTCAATTTCAGGGGAAAAAAATTCTAGACATGCATGTCCCTTTTAAGGTGCTGTTAATGGATACTGGCATCTGTAAAATGCGTCAGCGCTGGCATCCTTTCCTGCATGGAGTCCATAGGACTACAAAGAGTCACTCGAGAGCGAGTGTATGTGGAGGATCATGCAGGGCTGGAGAAGGGGGTTACTGGTTCTCAGTATCCTGCTGCTTGTGGTCGAAGGAGGCAGCGGATCACACTGTCCTCTCAATCACAGAATCAGGGCTATTTTTTCCAGTATTAATTTCATATAATTATATAAGGTTGGGGTCAGACCAGCGCACTTTTAACGTGCGTTCTGGCGCACATAATTACGGCCGCGCTAGCAGCAGATGACGGGCAATGACGGCCAATATACGAAGTACGGCCGCACAAAAGTCCGGCCGTGCAACGCAAGTGGAATTTGAACGCATTTTTCTGAGAACGCTGAACCGCTAGTACTGACGTACTGAGTGCGCAGCTGCGGCATAGCGGCGTGTTTGCGTGATTAGGAGATGTCAGACGCTGCTAATGTCCAGCCTACATAACGTCCAGACGCAAAAAGAGTTTTATTGACGATCCGTACAAAATCACGCCCGAAAATGCGCATCGTCTGACCGTTTTTGCGCATTCCGTGAAAAAATACGTCAATGCGTTCGGACGCACTTTTTCACGTTCGCGGGGAAAAATGCTTTCGTCTGACCCTAGCCTAAGTGGCTGGACTCCTAATTGTAAAGGTTTGTTGTTATATTGTCAGTGTTGTTGCACTGCTGTTGGTGTCAATAGGGCTCCATGGAGTGTCCCACAAAATTGCTGTATGCTGGCGGAAGAACATAAATCCATTTCCTCTCTGTTTTGTAGAGCTACGCCTTGGATTTACTACTGCCTGGTCCAGTTCTTGAATATGTGTTGTCACAGAAGATTTTAGAGGATACATTTGAAAAACCACAGAAAAAAGATGAGTAGAACAAGAAAAAATAAAGAAAAGATGTGACCACAGCACAAAAAATTAAAATAAAACTCCAGGAAGAAATGAACTAACCAAATGGTATTAATTTCAAGTCTTGTAATAAAACATGAACCTACTACCAGTGTATTATTTTTATTTATGCAGAAATTGTATTATAGCGCCATATAATAGAACTATTAGTAAGAGGTGATACAGTGAAATAGAAATCAGAGTAACAGCCGATGAACCCTCGATCATGGATTCCAGACAAAAACTGGCCACAGCGGGAAAAAAGGGTTTTTTTTGGACGGATACATAAAGGAAAACCCAAATACACTTGGGAGAATGCAAACTATGATTCATCAGGAGGGACCGTCCCATACAAGATATTATACGGATTTTCCTGTATGAATAAGTAGATATTACTTTATGCATTATATAGAAATATAAATAGATGTATCTGCAACGAAAAATTAGACACATACAGGTCTATTCAAATAAAAGTGAAACTCAGGAGAATGACTGGAGAACTGAAAATTCGAATTCAAAATAGCCAAACCAGAAAAATTCTCCCATTTATCTCACTTCAAATATTTTTGGTCTAGATTTATTTGATCTAGATTGTTCTCTTCTCCTGACAATTCTCCAGATTTTCACCTTTCTTTGAATAGACCTGATAGTGTAGACCAGGGGTCAGCAAGCTTGGCTCCCTGATGTTTTGGGAACTACATATCCCATGAGGCTCAGTCACCCATTAGGCTGACTGAGCCACATGGGAAATGTAGTTCCCAAAACATCAGGGAGCCAAGGTTGCTGACCCCTGGTGTAGACCATATACTTAAAAACTGCTATGAAAAGCCCCTTTTGGGGAAATGCACTCACAAGAGATAAATAAATGAATGGCACCTATAGATAGAGTTACCACTACACCTTAGGTTTGTGTCAGGCGACCGCACTAGGTGCGCCCGTACCGATGTGGCTTCCGGCGTCCGTCACAGCACTGTGCCGATGCTACGGGGCCGATCACACATTGTTGTGTGCGCACGAATTGCGCACGCAACAGTGGCCGTGCTGCGTCCGTGCAGCAGGCCTGAGGCCTCTCCATCAAAGCACTAGGACTCGCGTTGATGAAGCTGCAAAACGCGATCCTCCATTAGGAGGAACGAGCCTTGCAGCGGTGAGCGCACCAACTGCGCTCAGCGAGGTGGCCAGACAGGCGTCTAGTGGAAAGAACGTCCACTCACATGTCACACGGACATTCCTTCCGCTCTTCAAAACCCTCGTCTGACCCCAGCCCAGGGCCGGCCCATCCATGGAGCGGGGAGGAGCAGCGGCTCCAGGCGGCCCTTTGTCAGGGGCGGCAAAATGCCGCTCTCAAGGGCCGTGGCGGAGTACCCGTCCTGGACAAGGCACGACCCTCCAGCATCCCGCAAAGCCAGGCTGCGCCCGCCCCTCAAGAAAAACCAGCGCCCGCCCTCCTCACAAGAGATGAGCGGCTCCCGCCTCCTTCACACAGGCGGAGCAGCGCCCACACGTGCAGGAAGACTGAGCCCGCCTTTTCAGCCGGTCCTCCAGCCCAGCACGGGGGTCCTCCCCCTCCAGCACGGGAGTCCTCCAGCGCAGGGGTCCTCCCCCTCCAGCAGTTCCCCAGTGCGGGGGTCCTCCAGTGCAGGGGTCCTCCCCCTCCAGCGGTCCTCCAGCGCGGGGGTCCTCCAGCACAGGGGTCCTCCCCCTCCAGCGCGGAGGGTCCTCGTCCTCCAGTGCGGGGGTCCAGAGCCAGCCCCGGAGCAAAACCTCAGCCAGGCCTGGAGCAAGGCCTCGGCCAGAGCCAGCCCTCGACCAGGCCAGGAGCAAGGCCTCGGCCTGGCCCGGAGACAGCCACGGGGGCCAGGCCTCGACTAGGCCTGGAGCAAGGCCTCGGCCTGGCCTGGAGACAGCCACGGGGGCCAAACCTTGGCCAGGCCTGGAGCAAGGCCTCGGCCAGAGCCAGCCCTCAACCAGGCCGGGAGCAAGGCCTCGGCCTGGCCCAGAGACAGCCACGGGGGCCAGGCCTCAACTAGGCCTGAAGCAAGGCCTCAGCCTGGCCCAGTGCCAGGCCTGGAGCCAGCCCCAGTGCCATGCGCAGAGCAAACTCTCTGCCAGGCCTCGACCAGGTAGTCAAGTCACAAGTGTGCTGGAGCACAACCAGGCCCGTCCCGATGGTGTCCAGCAAGCCCTCCACTGTGTGGGTAAGTTTATGTGACTGTGTGTGGATGTGTGTGTGTGACTGTGTGGAATTATGTGGGTGTGGGTGACTGTGTGTGGGTGACTGTGCGTGGGTGTGTGTGTGGATGTGTGTGTGTGTGTGTGTGTGTGTGTGACTGTGTGGATGTGTGTGTGGGTGTGTGTGACTGTGTGTGGGTGTGTGTGTGTGACTGTATGTAGGTGTGTGTGACTGTAGGTGTGACTATGCAGGTGTGTGTGTGACTGTATGTAGGTGTGTGTGTGACTGTAGGTGTGTGTGTGACTGTAGGTGTGACTGTATGCAGGTGTGTGTGTGACTGTATGTAGGTGTGTGTGTGACTGTATGTAGGTGTGTGTGTGACTGTAGGTGTGACTGTATGCAGGTGTGTGTGACTGTAGGTGTGACTATGCAGGTGTGTGTGTGTGACTGTATGTAGGTGTGTGTGTGACTGTAGGTGTGTGTGTGACTGTAGGTGTGACTGTATGCAGGTGTGTGTGTGTGACTGTATGTAGGTGTGTGTGTGATTGTATGTAGGTGTGTGTGTGACTGTACAGAGGTGTGTGTATGTGTGTGTATGACTGTATGCAGGTGTGTGTATGTGACTGTATGCAGGTGTGTGTGTGTATGTGTGTGACTGTATGCAGATGTGTGTGACAGTGGGCCGGGATATGTGGAGCTCTGTGATACACTCATACACAGCAGACATTACTGTGAGTTTTATTGCTGTGGATTCTGTGATACGCACATGCACAACGCACATTACTGTGAGTTTTATTGCTGTGCAGCTCTGGTCATACACTCATACACACCACACATTACTGTGAGTTTTATTGCAATGGAACACTGTGATACAGTAATGTGTAGTGTGTCTGAGTGTATGCCTGAGCTCCACAGCAATAAAACTCACAGTGATGTGCAGTGTGTATGAGTGTGAGTTTTATTGCTGTGGAGCTCTGGGATATGCTCATACGCACCGCACATTACTGTGAGTTTTATTACTGTGGAGCTCTGGGATATGCTCATACCCACCCCGCACATTACTGTGAGTTCTATTGCTGTGGGGCTCTGATACGCTCATACATGTCACGCGTTGGGTTATATGTTGTTGAGGGGGGGGCAGCATTTCATCTTTCGCTCCAGGCAGCACAGTGGCTTGGACCGGCCCTGCCCTGCCCCAGACTTTTATACCGGATCTCCAATCGCCCCAAAATCCAATCCTTGCCCGAATCACTGATGTGGAAATCGCCAAAGCCCATGATATAGTGTAGTACAGGATTCGGACATCACCTAGGATCCAGCTGACCCCCAGAGCACCGGAATGGCCTCTCCAAAACACAAAGTTTGCTTAAAAATGGTGTAAGATCCAAACAGCTTGGCTAGGTGTATAAAGTAATCATTTTAATGGTAACATATATTAAACAACATCCAATGCATTTCATCTCATAAAAATGTCAGACTTCTTCAGGGATCCCTGATAAAGAGCTATGTACATACTTTCATCACATACTTGAACGAAGATTCATGGGGTATAACATCAACGAGTAATTTTGGTTATACATCATTAACATTTTTGGATTTGGTTTTATATATATATATATATATATATATATATATATATATATATATATATATATTTATATAAAAACCTGGAATCCCCGCACTCCAAGTGTAGATTCATATAGGTGCTCCGGTGCTGGAATCAAGCCGATGCATAAATAGAAGGTCATGAGAGAGACCGCAACACGGAGTCTTGAGCCAAAACGATTTATTATAGTAGAAAATCTTCAACGTTTCAGTCCAACATGGACTTTCTTCAGGAATACAAAAAACACCCATATAGAGATACATTTTATAATGAAGTGAGAACATATACACACCTGTGAACACTGATGAAAAACGCCGCTCCGCGTACGCCGCCGGAAACCGGAAGTCCAGTGCCCGGCGGTCAGAGAACCGCAACCATGGCAACAGGACGCCGGCACCGGACGCGGACGCCGAGCAGCGTAAGACCAGCGCGATATGATGAACTGATAAACAAACATTCTAAACCAAACCATCACAGCAGCAAAAATTAAGAGAAAGAAACAGAATAAATAAAAAATAATAAACATAGTAAAAAAGCAATGAGGACAAACAAAATTAATTATTGTCATGCAGCTATGAAATAGATGCACATAGAAAGAAAAACACATAAAAAAACACCAAATTTTTGTTAAAAAGGCTAGCTGTACAGCTAAACATAATATACTAATGTCAAAAGAAACCAAAACTACATGCATATATAGCCTGCAGCAAAACTTCAACCTAGCCTGAAACTAAACAATCTGCTTAAATTGAATGCTACTGTATATCCGCAATAAGATAACTTGTGAGCAATATTATAGATAGTGAGATCACTAGGACCCCTAAAAAACCGCTGTTACGAGCAAAACTGCAGCAAACTACGACGACGATGAGCCGATGAAAAATGTCTACCTGGCTGGAAGGAAAGAACCAAAAGAGTTAAACTCATTCAGTCCTTTCGGGGACAACGTCTCGAGCGTGAATATCCAAAAAGCCTCCCTGCGCAAAAGCTCACCCGCCCTGTCCCCCCCACGTGTGGACGCTGGAACATGATCTATGAGTCTCACTCGCATGGTGGAGAGTGCATGACCGTACTCTCTAAAGTGTCTCGCCACTGGCTGTGGACTTTCCTTACCACTCAGAGCTGCCCTGATAGAGGAACGATGGTTAGCCAGACGGGTCCTCAGGTCCGTGATGGTTTTCCCCACATAGGCCAAGTTAGTAAATAGACAATAAATGTGGTCGTACATGTTAAATGATGCCTGATCTTAAATATACGTCCTGTATGTGGGTGTTGAAAGGACTTACAAGGATTAACAAAGTTGCACGTGGTGCAGCCCAGACAGCGGTAGCACCCTGGGTTAACCCCTAGTGTGCCCAAATTACGTGTATACTGATCTGTATGGACCAACAGATCCCTCAGGTTCTTGTTCCGTTTATAACACATGATAGGTGGTTGTAGAAATTTACCATCCAAACCAGTATCACCCTGCAGCATCCGCCAATTGCGGCGTATGCAACAGTTAATCCGCCTCGACTGTGTGTTATACTTCTGTGGGAACAAGAATCTGGGGGATTGAATGTCCCTACATGCTGGTTCACTCATCTCATATTTAACCCGTGCTTTAACCAAAGCTGCATCAAGGATACAGCCAGGGTAACCACGTTCGAGGAAACGGAGTCTCATCTGATCAATCTGTGTCTCACGTGTTTCTGCGTTGGAATTACTCCGAAGCACTCTTAAAAATTGAGAAATAGGTAGGGACTCCTTTAGTTTGGACGGATGAAAACTTTGATTATGCAGAATGGTATTGCGATCCGTAGGTTTGCGAAACAACGAGAAATCTATTCTATCACCTGTTCTAAAGATATTAAGATCCAAGAACTCAATCCGCTGTGAATCACAGTGATGTGTAAACCGTACAGTGGAAGATAAACCATTCAAAAATGCCATTTTACGTTCCAATTGGACTCTATCCCCATCCCAGATAATAAGGATATCGTCGATAAACCTATAGTAGGCCTTCAACCCGTCGGAAAAAAGCGGTACAATATGTTTGGTCTCATATAGAAACATAAAGGCATTGGCGTACATGGGCGCCATTGGGGCACCCATTGACATTCCCCTCCGCTGACGATAGAATTTATTCTCAAAACGAAAGTAGTTGAGACGGAGAGATAACCAAAGCAGCTCAATGACGAATTCAACGTCCCATTCAACCACAGCAGTGGTATTCTCCAACACCCATCTGGCAGCCTCCACACCATCATCATGAGGGATGATGGTGTAGAGGCTGCGGACATCAATGGTGATGAACAAAGTATGTTCAGAGAGAGAAATAGACTCAATTTTCTCAATCAGATCTGATGAATCCCGGAGACAATATGGCAACTGCATGACAGGCGCTTTGAGTGCCTTATCAATGAGTTGCCCTAAGGGCTCCAGTAAACCGCCGACAGCAGAGACTATAGGCCTCCCAGGTGGACGCTGACCATCCTTATGCACCTTAGGTAAAGTGTATAGAATAGGTACTCTTGGATACTCAACAATAAGAAACTCCTTCATTTGTACATCGATAAGTTTCCTGTCAAGGGCATTGGTGACAACTTCAAAAACGTTTTTTTTAAACAATACAGTAGGATCAGCGTGACATAGTTCATACGTATCAGTGTCCGTAAGTTGGTTAAGGATTTCATCTCTATAATAACTATAGTCTAACACTACAACTCCGCCCCCCTTGTCTGCAGGGCGTATAGTGATAGAGTGGTCAGAGCACAAACTCTTAATGGCATTCCTCTCTAACCTAGTTAAATTCGGTACCGACTTAGATTTTTTCCGCAAGATGGTACTTGTTTCTTTATTGACAGTCTGGAGGAACGTTTTAATAGAGACATTATTAGAAATCGGGTCAAAGCAACTCTTGAGGCGAAGTGCAGTCTGTCCTGGCTCATTCAGGCTGGAAGATGGACCAAAAAACTCCTCCAATCTCAAGGAACGACCAAATTTATACTGATCCACCTCCCACTCAAAAACATCAACAGGTGCAGAAGGTACAAAACTCAGCCCTTTAGAGAGGATGCTCAGTTCAGGGGCAGTGAGGGACCGCTGAGAAAGATTATAAACTGTAGTTATCTCTGATTCTTCGGGGGTCTCCCCCTGGGGCCCTTGGGACCTCCACTTCCCCTTATGCCCCCGGCGTGAGCGCCCTCCCCTCCTCCTCCTTGCCGAGGCGATGATCTCGTTTCTCGCACCAGACCAAGTCCTGGTTCTAAAAAAGACGGTGTACCCATATCCATAGGTTTAGTAGACATCCTAGGGTGGAGAACGGTGGTTTCAGTCTCCGATGTCGACTCCCCTGAGGTATAATCAATGGTAGCTTGAGCCGGTCTCCTGATGTTGAATCTACGGGCTGGTCTCCTCCCCGTTTCCGTGCCAGACAGCCATCGATAGACTCTATGCTCCGTGTAGTCATAATTCACACGATCCAATTTATCTCGCTTGAAGCGTATTAAATCACTGCGATATTTGGCCAAATCAGCTGTCAATTGAGCAATCAGATGTTGATTATCAAGAGCTTTAAGGTCAGTCTCATACTTAGACTCTAACTCAATGATTCTGGTTTTGATCACCTTCAATTCTCTACCAACCTCTTCAATCACCAATAGAATTAAATCCATTGAGCATTTATTTAAAATGGCTATCCAGCGCCGACAGACCTCTGGATTCTTTCTACCAATTGTGGGCTGATTGCGAATCCTAAAGCCTCGTGGAATCTTTTTTAATCGGTGATAATCTGACAAATAGGTGCCATGCAATTCCAGGTCAATCTGTTTTTGTTTTAAACGTTCTAAATCTTTGACAATCTTGCCTGGGTCTGATGGTATCGGCAAGTCAGCATCCGATTGTGGCCATAATATGTCAGCCGCTTGCTCATCTGAATAATGCCAGGTCTCAGCGTGCTCAACGAGGCCCCCAGCCCGAGCAAGAAAATCCTCCATCGTACTCACAGTTCCGTCGTAGGGATCACAGGTGACTTAAACTTTCACAGGTGCCGGGGTAGACACGAACGGCAGCGTGTCCGTGGAAATAGAAAAACCTGGAATCCCCGCACTCCAAGTGTAGATTCATATAGGTGCTCCGGTGCTGGAATCAAGCCGATGCATAAATAGAAGGTCATGAGAGAGACCGCAACACGGAGTCTTGAGCCAAAACGATTTATTATAGTAGAAAATCTTCAACGTTTCAGTCCAACATGGACTTTCTTCAGGAATACAAAAAACACCCATATAGAGATACATTTTATAATGAAGTGAGAACATATACACACCTGTGAACACTGATGAAAAACGCCGCTCCGCGTACGCCGCCGGAAACCGGAAGTCCAGTGCCCGGCGGTCAGAGAACCGCAACCATGGCAACAGGACGCCGGCACAGGACGCGGACGCCGAGCGGCGTAAGACCAGCGCGATATGATGAACTGATAAACAAACATTCTAAACCAAACCATCACAGCAGCAAAAATTAAGAGAAAGAAACAGAATAAATAAAAAATAATAAACATAGTAAAAAAGCAATGGCCTATGTGGGGAAAACCATCACGGACCTGAGGACCCGTCTGGCTAACCATCGTTCCTCTATCAGGGCAGCTCTGAGTGGTAAGGAAAGTCCACAGCCAGTGGCGAGACACTTTAGAGAGTACGGTCTTGCACTCTCCACCATGCGAGTGAGACTCATAGATCATGTTCCAGCGTCCACACGTGGGGGGGACAGGGCGGGTGAGCTTTTGCGCAGGGAGGCTTTTTGGATATTCACGCTCGAGACGTTGTCCCCGAAAGGACTGAATGAGTTTAACTCTTTTGGTTCTTTCCTTCCAGCCAGGTAGACATTTTTCATCGGCTCATCGTCGTCGTAGTTTGCTGCAGTTTTGCTCGTAACAGCGGTTTTTTAGGGGTCCTAGTGATCTCACTATCTATAATATTGCTCACAAGTTATCTTATTGCGGATATACAGTAGCATTCAATTTAAGCAGATTGTTTAGTTTCAGGCTAGGTTGAAGTTTTGCTGCAGGCTATATATGCATGTAGTTTTGGTTTCTTTTGACATTAGTATATTATGTTTAGCTGTACAGCTAGCCTTTTTAACAAAAATTTGGTGTTTTTTTATGTGTTTTTCTTTCTATGTGCATCTATTTCATAGCTGCATGACAATAATTAATTTTGTTTGTCCTCATTGCTTTTTTACTATGTTTATTATTTTTTATTTATTCTGTTTCTTTCTCTTAATTTTTGCTGCTGTGATGGTTTGGTTTAGAATGTTTGTTTATCAGTTCATCATATCGCGCTGGTCTTACGCTGCTCGGCGTCCGCGTCCGGTGCCGGCGTCCTGTTGCCATGGTTGCGGTTCTCTGACCGCCGGGCACTGGACTTCCGGTTTCCGGCGGCGTACGCGGAGCGGCGTTTTTCATCAGTGTTCACAGGTGTGTATATGTTCTCACTTCATTATAAAATGTATCTCTATATGGGTGTTTTTTGTATTCCTGAAGAAAGTCCATGTTGGACTGAAACGTTGAAGATTTTCTACTATAATAAATCGTTTTGGCTCAAGACTCCGTGTTGCGGTCTCTCTCATGACCTTCTATATATTTATATATATATATTTATAGAAAATAATTGCATTAAATCCAAGAATCGTTTTAAAGGATGCTAATAGTTCTGTGTTATTTAGCAGTGGCCATTACTCACCATGGCTTATTAATATATCAAAAGGACAATACGTATAAGGCCGGGCTGAGACGAGCGCACTATGTGTGCCCGTACTGACGTGCCTCCTGTCGTTGACAGGGCCAGCCACACTCTGTAGCGTGCGCACGAATTGTGTGTGCTACAGCGAGCGTGCTGCGGACGATTTGAAAGCCTCTCAGTCGAAGCGCTGAGCGCACTAACTGTACCACAAAGGCGTCAGAGTAGAAAGAACGTCCACTCTCATGGTCGTTCCTTCCGCTCTGAAAAACACTTGTCTGACCCTGGCCTAGAAGGAATTGTACGGAGAATGACATCTATCAACAACAAGATAATTTTTTGTTGGATAAATTCCAAACAGAAATACCCTGATTATGTATCAAGTAAAGCATTAACAGGGTAATTCAAAGAGATCCGAATTGCTTGAGAAAGGTAACCGAACGCAGATTTTCAGCGTTCGGTTACCTTTCTTGGCCATTCGGCTATCCAGAGCAGAGCCGTAGCTAGCTCCTTTTGCACCCGAGGCAAAAACAGAAAATTGTGCCCCCCCCACATAATTTTAAAAATCAGAGTCCCCGACCAGTGGCGCAGTGCTAAGCTCCTGGATGCTCCCCACGACCAGAAGTAGTGGATCGGACCACCCTTTGTACCCTACATATATAGTGCACACTTAGTACATGTACAAATACAGTACACACAGAATACATGCACATATAGCAAAAGAACATATAGCATAATATACACCCCCCCCAGAATAAAATACACAGCACTGAGCCCCCAGACTATTTTCCCCAGTTCACATGGATATTATTGACCCTAGCTCATATGGGTATATATTGCCCCAGTTCACATGCATATGCCCCAGCTCATGGATATGCCCCCCAGCTCTCATGGATATTGCCCCAGCTCTCATGGATAATGCCCCAGGTCTCATGGATAATGCCCCAGGTCTCATGGATATGCCCCGGGTCTCATGGATAATGCCCCAGGTCTCATGGATATGCCCCAGCTCTCCTGGATAATGCCCCCCCAGGTCTCATGGATAATGCCCCAGGTCTCATGGATATTGCCCCAGCTCTCATGGATAATGCCCCAGGTCTCATGGATAATGCCCCAGGTCTCATGGATATGCCCCGGGTCTCATGGATAATGCCCCAGGTCTCATGGATATGCCCCAGCTCTCCTGGATAATGCTCCCCCAGGTCTCATGGATATGCCCCCCCAGGTCTCATGGATATGCCCCCCAAGTCTCATGGATAGTGTCCCCAGATAGTGCCCCAGGTCTCATGGATAGTGCCCCCTGGTCTCATGGATATTGCCCCCAGGTCTCATGGATATTGCCCCCAGGTCTCCTGGATAGTGCCCCCCAGGTCTCCTGGATAGTGCCCCCAGGTCTCATGGATAGTGCCCCCAGGTCTCCTGGATACTGCCCCCCAGGTCTCATGGATATTGCCCCCCAAGTCTCATGGATAGTGCCCCCAGGTCTCATGGATAGTGCCCCCCAGGTCTCCTGGATACTGTCCCCCAGGTCTCATGGATATTGCCCCCCAGATCTCATGGATAGTGCCCCCAGGTCTCATGGATAGTGCCCCCCAGGTCTCATGGATATCGTATTGCCCCCCCAGGTCTCATGGATATCGCCCCCCAGGTCTCCTGGATATTGCCCCAGCTCACCTCTCATTGCTGGCGGATGCTTGCTTCCTGCTTGAACGGCCGCTGACAGGAAGTGCAGCCGCTCGCACTTCCTATCAGCGGCCGTTCAAGCAGGAAGCAAGCGGCCACCGGCAATCATTTCGGGCTGGGCACTTCACAGCTGTGAAGGGGCGCAGCCATGGCTCGAGACCTGCTGGAAAGCTGCGGGAACGCAGGTTCCTGCAACCTGCGTTCCCGCAGCATTCCCACAGGACTCGAGCCATGGCTGCGCCCCTTCACAGCTGTGCCCGAGGCAGGCGCCTCACTCTCCTCGCCCTTCCTACGGCCCTGATCCAGAGAGCAGGCAATTTGCCAAATCCTGGGAGAATTTTTCTGGTTTGGCTATTTTGACCTAGAATTTTCCATTCTCCAGCCATTCTCCTGCTTTTCACCTCTCTCTGAATAACCCTGCATGTTTCAGGAAGATCTATTGGGTGGAGATATTACGAATAAAGTAGAGGATAATAAGATTACGATTGTCTTTGACTATAATGAAGAATATAATTTTTTTTTAAAAGAAGATAATACATTTTGGCCTATTTATTAACAGATCCGGAACTTAAAAAAATCTTGCCAGAAATACCTAAGATTGTTTATAGGCAGGGCCGGACTGGGAATAAAAAGCAGCCCTGGAAATTTTTTTTAGACCAGCCCTATATTGTGATAAATGCAAACCAGGGACGTGCGGTGAGGTCAGTGACTGGTGAGGCACTGGCTGGTATCAGAGCCAGAGATACACAGATATTGGCAGTTTGTGCTTAGCTGCCAATTATCTTTTACTTAATTACTGTACCCATTATATTATAATTTTTCTTGCCATTAAATGGACTTTCTAAAGATGCCATTATTTTCATCATATATACTTTAGAATTAAAAATATATATATATGATTTAAAAATTGTTTTTCTGTGCCTGTGCCTGTCATACTCTGTCCGCCACTAGAGAGAGCAGAGAGAGCTGCATGTGCATGTCTTACTCTGTATCCACCACTAGAGGGAGCAGAGGGAGATGCGTGTGCCTGTCATACTCTATATCTGCCACTAGAGGGAGCTGCCTGGATCCCTTCCTGACAATCAGGCCAGCCTTCAATGCAGGCGGTTTTTATGAATGGCTTGGACCAATTGTGCTTTCCCATTGGTCCAAGCTATTCCATTGCTCTGTCAGGGCCTCTCTGAGGCTCCTCTGACGAGCAGTGTTCAGGAAGTAGACAGCCCGTGTGTGTTCCTATTTGAACAGACGCGGCTGCAGACTTCTTTAAGCAGCTAACGTGATTAGTTTAGTTGGGAAGCCTGCCGCTGCGCAAATTGCGTAGGCTGTAAGAAGAATGCGTGCAGAGGCAGAGGATGGAGCTGACGGCAAAGGGGAGTATGGAGCAGGTAAGTTTATTTTATTATTTTAACGTTTAATGCCTACCCTGACGGCACGTCAATGGTGCAAACGAAAAAGATCATACGTATCTGAGGTCCACAGCAATAAAACTCACAGTAATGTGCAGTGTGTATGAGGGTATCACAGAATCCACAGCAATAAAACTCACAGTAATGTGCAGTGTGTATGAGCATATCACAGAGCTCCACCACAGCCTTTACACTCCCCCCAACATTCTTCTCCCCCCAGGCCCATCCCCAGACCCCCCAGAATTATACATAGCCAAGCACTGACCACTAGGGATGAGCTGTTCGGTTCGATCTGTTCGGAGGTTGCATCGAACATCAGCCGTTTGAAAGTTCGCGAACTTCGAACTTTTTGGGACGTTCGCCAAAAGTTCGAAAAAAAGAAAATTTGAAAAAAGTATAAGAAATGCTTAAAAAAATACAAAAAAAAATCTAGAAATAAAGAGACTCTTTACTGCAGAATATTATAAGCAATAGTTTATTAGATATTGAATTAAAATGGGAATATTTTTAACATTGAAGCCTATGGGATAAAACATTCTTGTTACTAAAACATCAGGCAGACATAGCCCTCTAATCAGGCACTGTAGAGGGCAGCCTGCAGGGGCCTCCCAAGGATCCCCTTGAGGAGCATGCAATGACAGAGCTGCGACTGTGCTGGCTAGCCGCCGGGTGTATGTGGCAGAGACAGGCAGCGCAGGGAGGGAGCCACTGCACCTGTGGCCACGGCAGACCCCCCCCACAACCAGGATCAAGGGAGCCCCCACTGACCACCAGGCTAAGGTAAGTAGGGATGAGCTGTTCGGGTTCGGACGGTTCGGAGTTCAACCCAAACTTTGGCAGTTCGAAAGTTCGCGAATTTCGAACTTTTTGGGCGTGTTCGGTTCGGGTTCGAAAAAAAAAAGAAATTTTGAAAAAGTATAGAAAATGCTTAAAAAAATACTAAAAAAATCTAGACATAAAGAGACTCTTTACTGCAGAATATTATAAGCAACGGTTTATTAGATATTGAATTAAAAACTAATGTGTACGTGGAAAGATTATCAACTCTAAGGCTGGGGTCAGACTAGCGCACTTTTAACGTGCGTTCTGGCGCACATAATTACAGCCGCGCTAGCAGCAGATGACGGGCAATGACGGCCAATATACGATGTACGGCCGCACAAAAGTCCGGCCGTGCAACGCAAGTGGAATTTGAACGCATTTTTTTGAGAACGCTGAACCGCTAGTACTGACGTACTGAGTGCGCAGCTGCGGCATAGCGGCGTGTTTGCGTGATTAGGAGATGTTAGACACTGCTAATGTCCAGCCTACATAACGTCCAGACGCAAAAAGAGTTTTATTGACGATCCGTACAAAATCACGCCCGAAAATGCGCGTCGTCTGACCGTTTTTTGCGCATTCCGTGAAAAAATACGTCAATGCGTTCGGACGCACTTTTTCACGTTCGCGGGGAAAAATGCTTTCGTCTGACCCTAGCCTAAATGACCTCTGTTCACAAACGGGCATAACACCAGGTGTTTTCAGTCTGGTAATCAATTTGATACATTATACTATATAGTGAGGGGGTGGGGTGTTGTCGGTTTCTGATTGAGATTTGAGAATTAATTTCCCTCCTAAAACATCCTAATATGCTGCATTTAACCCTTTCGCTGCTGAGGCTTTTTACACCTCTGTGCTGAGGTCATTTTTACCGCTTTCGCTCATCATGTTTAACCGCGTTTTGTAGCCATATTTTGATATATGACCCAGACATATTATATATCGTTCTTTCCGGCAGACTTGGCAGATTCATAATATGTCATTATTATATGTATACATTATGTCATGTCTGTATATTATAACAAAAAATGCAATAAAATTCGAATTTTCAATAATTTATTATGTGTAAAGTGTTTTTTTTCACATTTTAACATGCGATCGTTTGCGGTTATATTTTGTATGGGGTGCGCTTGTTAAAAAAATTAGAAATGGGGTCTCGTTACATTTTTTTTGGGGAAAATTTTGCTTTTTTTAACAAACGCACCGAATACAAAAATCGTTAGTGCAGCATTATTGTTCACATTATAATTGAAATGGGAACAATATTGCTGCATTAACAAAACAAAAACAAACAAGAAACTTGTTTATTTTTATTTTTTTAAATATATATATATTTTTTTAAAAAAAAAACATTTTTCATGCTCATGTTTAGTATCCTTGGAAAGGCCATGCTCTGGCCGATCCAACGATATCAAACATTAACCCCTAGCTGCCACGGATCGGGAGATAGGGGGTTCCAATGAACCCCCTATCTCCACCATTGGTGGCAGCTAGGGGTTAACTCCAGGACTGGCGTCATCATGCTATGCATGATGACGCCAGTCCTCAGGGGGAGTTCCTGGAGGCTTGGCCGACATCCAAGATGTCAGCCAGCTCCAGGAGAGGATCACGATCCGGCGCTTTTCAGCGCCGATTTGTGATCCGGCTCCCCAGGGGTTAATCACAGCCACCGTTTGGAAGGGCAGGCTGTGCCCTTCCAAATGGTGCCTGGATTAACCCTCTGCCCCCCGGCGATCGGGAGGGAGAGAGGTCCGAAGGACCTCCCCCACTCCCTTTCAGGCGCTTCCTCCGCACATGTGGAGGGGCGCCTGAATTAGATGTCATCGCGCCGCCGCAATGACATCTAATTGCTCCGCCGGGGTCCCGGAGTGCTGGGCTGACATCCAAGATGTCAGCCCGCACCGGGGGGGTGCAGCAATCCGCCGGAATCCGGCGGATTGCTGCCTCCTGTGCATGGACGCGCTCAGCGCGTCCGTAGCACAGGAGAACCACTTGGCTGGACGCGCTGAGCGCGTCCATAGCAGCCAAGTGGTTAACTGGTGTTTGAAAAAAATCTAAAGCAATGTTATTTTTCACCTCGTGATTGAACATTCACAGGGTTATTCAGAGAGAGGTGAAAAGCAGGAGAATAACTGGAGAAGTGAAAATTCTAGGTCAAAATAGCCAAACCAGAAAAATTCTCCCATTTAACTCACTTTCCAAATTGGCTATTTGGTCTAGATTGTTCTCTTCTCCTGCCAGTTCTCCTGGCTTTCACCTCTCTCTCGGGGTTGTTCAGAGAAAGGTGAAAACCAGGAGAATGGCAGGAAAAGAGAACAATCTGGACCAAATAGCCGATTTGGAAAGTGAGATAAGGCTAGGGTCAGACTAACGCATTTTTCGCAGCGACCGTCAAAAAGTGCGTCCGAACGCATTGCCGTACTTTTTCACGGATTGCGCGAAAACGGTCATACGATGGGCATTTTTGTGCGTGATTTTTTACAGATCCAAACCAGGAAACTTTGGGTGTGTGGACGTTATGTTGGCCGGACATGAGCAGGGTCTGACGTCTCCAAATCACGCAAACACGCCGCTAGTGGACGCAGCGCACTCTGTACGTCCGTACTAGCGGTTCTGCGTTCTCGAAAAAATGCGTTCATTTTCCACTTGCGTTGCGCAGCCGGACTTTCGTGCGACCGTACTTCGTATATTGGCCGTCATTGCCCGTCATTTGCTGCTAGTGCGGCCGTGATTAAGTGCGCCTAAACGCACGTTAAAAATTCGCTAGTCTGACCCTAGCCTAAATGGTAGAATTTTTCTGGTTTGGCTATTTTGACCTAGAATTTTCCATTCTCCAGTCATTCTCCTGCTCTTCACCGCTCTCTGAATAACCCTGACAGGGTTATTCAGAGGTGAAACTCAGGAGAATGACTGGAGAATGGAAAATTCTAGGTCAAAATAGCCAAACCAGAAAAATTCTCCCATTTATCTCACTTTCCAATTCGGCTATTTGGTCTAGAATTTTCCATTCTCCAGTCATTCTCCTTCTTTTCACCGCCAAAAAATCAGTAAACTTTTTCTGCGTGTCCGAAAATGTCTCCTCTTTTCTTACAGACTGCCGTCCCAAGCACTTGTTTATGGATAGATTAAAAGGAAAAGCATTTACCGTCATTTGAAATGTCATTTTTTGGTTTTTACATATTTCTATACATCCTAGAAATCCGCCACTTCACGGGCAGGTTATGGGGACCTCCTAGGCACGATATTTGAAGGAATTTTTCGTTTTTATTTTTAACCCTTATTTCATGGAAAACTCACTGTCCCTTTAAAAACGTTTTTTTTTTTACTTTTTGTCCTTGTTTCCTGTCCCCCAGGGCACTACCCAGACCCCCATACACCTTTTATGGCAAATATGTAGCATATATGCCCTCTTGGAGGGCACTCTAAAAAACCGAATTTTCAGCCCCATTGACTTGCATGGGGGTTCGGGTTCGGGTTCGGACCCGAACAAATGGGAAGTTCGGGTTCGGGCCCGAACCGAACTCGGGGGGTGTTCGGCTCATCCCTAAAGGTAAGGAGACACATTTCTAAAAAAAAATTAAATCCGAGGACATTTTTAAATGTCCCCGGGAACATAAAATAAAACTTTTTTTTTCTTTCTCTACCTGGCTGAATGTATTTAATTATATATATTAGATACATTCAGCCAGGTAGAGGGGGGTGGCATGTGGGCTGCGCGAGGTCTCAGGCAGTGGTTTGTTTTTTTTGTGTGCATATTTTTAGCAAATTTATAGGGGAAGGTAAGGGCAGGTATGATATATATATAGATAAGATATATATCTATATTCTTATAAATATATATATCCAGACTTGTATTACACACACATTTGGCAACTAATTACCCCCCCCCCATTTGGCTGATCCCTCCAGAAGAAATGTTGAACCCGATAGAGCAGAGAATAATATATATATTCTCTGCTCTGTCGGGTTCAACATTTCTTCTGGTGGGATCAGCCAAATGGGGGGGTGTATTTAGTTGAGATTGTCCACATGCCACCCCCATGTGCGTATGTGTATATATGGTCTGAGGTATGTGGGTGGGTGTATATATATATCTGCGTGTTGATATATACGTATTTTATAGGTCTGCGTGTTGATATATACGTATATCTCTGTGTGTGGTATCAATGCATCCCTCCTCTATACACGGCGCTCCGTGTCCCTATAATATACTGTATATGATCAGGGGTTACCTTTTTTTTTTATATTTTTATACTATTCCTATTAAATTAACAGTAATTTTTGATGTATTTTATTGAGTAGAAACTTTTTTTTCCTATATAACATGTGCTTTGTGAAAATAAAACGGTTTTGTGTGTACATTTTAATTTAGTTAGTGGATTCCTGTACAGTGCGGTGATAAGAAAACGTAATGTAGTGTAGACACGCTGCGAGGCAGAGCGGAGTGAAGTCAAGCCTGCAAAATGTTTGTTTCTCTTCGCTTCGCTACGCTGTGCGTCGCTACACGCACAGTGCAGTGGTGTATTTAGGTTTTGTGCTGCCGTAGGCCTGACTAAACTTGTGCACCCCCTAATTTAAATTTGAGGCACCCCTTCCTGTCAAGGGCACACCTCTTCCTGGTTAATCCCCACCCTTCCTCTTTAAGCTCCACCTTTTCCTCATAGAGCTCCGCCTTTTCCTCTCTTTATATTAAAAGTGGATACCAATTGCCTACTTGTATATTTTGTATACCATTTCAAATGAATCTATTGAGATAAATAAAATTATGAAATGTTTAAATTCAAGCATTTTTACAAAGAACAGCCACGCATGTCAAGTATGCTTGATCACAGCCGCTCTAATTGGTTGAACAATAAAATCCACAGAAACGTGCACTGTGTATGAGCATATCAGAGCTGCACTGCAATAAAACCCACAGAAATGGGCACTGTGTATGAGCATATCAGAACTGCACAGCAATAAAACTCACAGTAATGTGCAGTGTGTATGAGCATATCCCAGAGCTCCAGGGCAATAAAACTCACAGTAATATGCAGTGTGTATCACAGAATCCACAGCAATAAAACTCCCAGCAATGCAATGTGCAGTGTGTATGAGTGCATCAGAATCCACTGCAATAAAACTCCCAGCAAACCAAGTGAATATGAGCACACAGCAATTATTTATTCTATATTTACCGGCCTCCGTCCGCGGTAGGGCTGTGTGCAGAGTCAGCAGGGACTGTGTACGGACTCAGCAGCAGGTCCCTCCAGGCCACATTAGGATCGCGGCTGTGCCTGTGCGTGGAGCCATCTTGTCAGCAGTGTGGTGCCACTGCCAGAGGGTGCACCGTGGCTTTGATTCCCTTTCCCGGTGGATGTTCAGTCCAGAATAGAGTGAGAGTCCATGTTAACGAAAGGGCAGGCAGCTGTATGCGTGCGTGTCACATGGCTCAGCCAGTCAGGTGGTACTGAGACTCAGTACCACCTGACTGGCCGGACTGCGTGACCTGCACGCACGCAGCCTCACCAGGAGCCAGGCAGCTCAATGACAAATTTCTATCACTGCAGTGCTGGTTAAGAAAAGGTCCACTTTAGGCTGGGGTCAGACCAGCGCACTTTTAACGTGCGTTCTGTTGCACTTAATTACGGCCGCACTAGCAGAAAATGATGGGCAATGACGGCCAATATACGAAGTACGGTCGCACGAAAGTCCGGCTGCGCAACGCAAGTGGAAAATGAACACATTTTTTCCAGAACGCAGAACCTCTAGTACTGACGTACAGAGTGCGCTGCGTCCGCTAACGGTGTGTGTGTGTGATTTGGAGACGTCAGACCCTGCTCGTGTCCGGCCAACATAACGTCCAGACACCCAAAGTTTCCTGGTTTGAATCCGTGAAAAATCACTCACAAAAATGCGCATCGTATGACCGTTTTCGTGTATTCCGTGAAAAAATACGTCAGTGCGTTCGGACACACTTTTTTACGTTCGCGTGTAAAAATGCTTTCGTTTGACCCTAGCCTTAAACAGCAGTAAGACAGGGCTTCATATTCTGCTGATACCCCCCCTTTACCTGTCGTTTACTGTCATCTTCTCTATCTGCACACAAATCACATCCCCCTCCCCTCTCCTAGAGCTGCTGCGGGGCAGGGGTGGAGCTATGGAGGTCTGAAAAAACAAAACAAAAAACAAATGAGGCCGATAGGTACTATGTTAAGGATTAAACCTAGAAGACTGATTTACATATGAAAGAAAAAGATCCGAACAACAGTTCAGATGTAGTACCTTAAATAAATCGTAGGAGGCTCCAAGCCCCTTATCCTAACTCAATTTTATTGGACACACATGACATAAAAAACCATACGTTTAAAAAACATAAACAAAGTGATGTTTAGGCGATGTGCTAACGGCTCGATTAAATTGGGATGTCTCTATAGGATTAGTGATAATCCAATCTATATCTGATTAATGTTGAGAGGCAACCATTATACCAGATTAATCAACAGTGGAACCTGCTAGATATCTGATTGATTTGGGCAATAATATTGTAGATCCAAAAGGCAGCCGTTAGACCGAATGGAACGGATTATTAACCAATAATGGAACCTAACTCATAAGGATGAAAGGATGCATACCCCTCTAATACGTCACCATATGTATAGGTTGTAAACACTGATTGGCGCAATAAGTAACCTCGTCCAAAAGGAGGATAGCATATAATAAAATCAAATAGGAATCCACTGGAAGTGATGGATCATAATTGTGATAACATATAATGTTGTAGCAGGTGGATATCTTTATATATATCCTAATTGAGTTAGGATAAGGGGCTTGGAGCCTCCTACGGTTTATTTAAGGTACTACATCTGAACTGTTGTTCGGATCTTTTTCTTTCATATGTAGAGGAGCTATGGAGGGAGGCGAGGGGGATTTTTATTCTATTCGATTTTATTCCTTATGCAAACGCCCTGCTCCGCTGCTCGTTGTTTGAGAACACAGCTCAAAGCTGACACACAGTGACAGTGGCACCTCCTAGTACCCCCTAATGACACCCCAATAATCACTGGTACCTGGGGCGGCCTGCCCCCCGCCACTCCCCTAAGTACACCACTGCTCTGTGACTATGCTCACACACAAGTTTGGCGAACTGCCAGCAAGTATGGTGCTGTTTGAAGGCAGTGCAAATCCCCATAGAGAAGTAATGGTTAATCTATTCAGAGAACACCAAACAGCAGAGAAATGGCAGTGAAATGCCCTGATGTTCGGTGGTTTCAATCAGCAGGTTTATTCAGGCGAACCCCATAGGTTTCAATGTTAAAAATATTCCCGTTTTTATGCAATATCTAATAAACCATTTATTATCTTAATCTGCAGTAAAAAGTCTTTATTGATTTTTTTTTTTTTTTTAGTACCTTTTAGTCATTTTTCAGATATATTTTTGGCAAGATTTCCCCCCCCTTTTTTTAATAGCGTTTTATCTTTTTTCTGTAACAGAACTTTTTATTATCATTCATAGGATCTTATATGTAAATTCCAGACATTTTCGTTCAGTAGTTCTTTTGAAAACAGCAGGCCACCGGTTTGCGGTGGCAGCATTCAGCGGCTGACTCCATGCACTTTGGGGACCCTGCGGTGAATGGTGAATTCACTGCAGGGTGGGGAAATTTTATTCCCCGAAGTGCAGGGAACTACAGAACACCAAAATGTTGGCATCATTTCGGTGCTCTGTGAGTAACCCATTAAGGCTAGGGTCAAACGAAAGCATTTTTACACGCGAACGTAAAAAAAGTGCGTCCGGACGGATTGATGTATTTTTTCACGGAATATGCGAAAACGGTCATACGATGCGCAGTTTCGTGCGTGATGTTTTACGAATCCAAACCAGGAAACGTTTTGCGTCTGGACGTTATGTTGGCCAGACATGAGCAGGGTCTGACGTCTCCAAATCACACACACACACCCCTAGCGGGCGCAGCGCACTCTGTACGTCCATACTAGAGGTTCTGCATTCTCGAAAAAATGCGTTAATTTTCCACTTGCGTTGCACGGCCGGACTTTCGTGCGACCGTACTTCGTATATTGGCCGTCATTGCCCGTCATTTGCTGCTAGTGCGGCCGTGATTAAGTGCGCCAGAATGCACGTTAAAAATGCGCTGGTCTGACCCCAGCCTTAGTGGTGAGGTTTTTTGCTGCCCCCTAGAAAGTGACAGCCTAGGCCTTGCCTACCCAGGACATACTTGAAAATTAGTGAAATCTCAATGTATCCTTCCTGGTAAAATACTTTGCAAAAGTAAAAAAAATAATATATATATATATATATTTTTTTTAGGGGTGGGGCCACCCGGGTGCAGGTCAACGCCCCCTGGAAAGTGCCGCCCTAGGCCTAGGCCTTGTTGGCCTAGGCCAAAATACACCACTGGCTCAGTGTGTTTCAGCCTTTATTCCCGCATTGCTAGCTTACCGAATCAGTTTATATACTTGTTACTGACCCTGCTTGTTCTGAGGACCCGATCTGTTGCGGACTTTGCCTGCCATTTGACTATTCTCTCTGTGAATTCCCTGCCTGTTCTGTTTGCTTCCTGTTGCTACTGGTGGGTGCCAATTGTCACCATATACAGTAGCGCAGTACAAGTGCCTAAATATTGCTGACCCGGTTTTGTTATAGCTGCTGATGTAACTGAATAGATCGGGGATCTCTTCTGCATTACCAAAACCTCCACCACTGCACTCTTCCACAATACTACAGAGGGGTTACTTACGGTGTGAAGGCACTTGCTGCCACCAAAGGCACAATATTTGGGTGCACTGACGCCTGTACCATATTCATATCATTTTAATATTGGACCGCAGGGTCCAACCCTGCACTCTTCCACAATACCACAGAGTGGTTACTTACAGTGTGAAGGCACTTGCTGCCACCAAAGGCACAATATTTGGGTGCACTGCGACTGACGCCTATATTACCAGATTCATATCATTTTAATATTGGACCACAGGGTCCAACCCTGCACTCTTCCACAATACCACAGAGGGGTTACGGTGTGACAGCACTGTTGCCGACACTAAAGGCCCAATTTTAAAGCACCTATTGTTACTTTCATCCAAAGCCTGCATAAGTTTCAACATAATTTTTCCAAAAAAATCACTAAACTTGTTCTGCGTGTCCTAAAATGTCTCCTCTTTTCATACAGACTGCCGCCCCAAGCAGTTGTTTATGAATAGATTAAAAGGAAAACCGTTTACCATCATTTGAAATGTCATTTTTTGGTTTTTAAATGTTTCTATACATCCTACAAATCGCCACTTCACGGGCAGGTTATGGGACCTCCTAGCACGATTTGAAGGAATTTTTTTCATTTTTATTTTTAACCCTTATTTCATGGAAAACTCACTGTCCCTTTAAAAATGTTTTTTTTAAATTTAAAGTTTTTTATTTTGAAATAAGTCAGCATTACATCATACTGTAAAATAATGGATGACCTCGCAGGGCCAAACAAGAAGACATAACAAGCAACGGAAACCACACATGGCCAAAAAAGTGTCATCGTAAAAACAGCGAATCGAAAAAATCTAAGGATAGCAATATGTTAGCAGAAAACATCCCCTAGACGGGGGGTCTCATCAAGGTGGGAAATCAAACATATATAAATGCAGCCACTTAAGGCCGGCCAAGGTAACTACGGTCAGCTGGTCAAAAAACATGCGTCGCAAAGAAGGACAGGGCGGTAAAAATAAGTAAAAAGGCAGAAAGTACCATGTGCAGGCAAAAAAGCAAAAGCCCTATGCAATGCAGGCTGGGACTGATCAAAACAAATTACGAACCGTCCTGAAAGTCCAGGCACTAGGCCAAGCTAGAGACCAGGGACACGTAAGCATATAAGAGAAATGCAGGGGAGGGGGTGTAATTCAGTAAAGCTCAGACCTGGAGAGGTAGAGGGCATAGAAACCAGCCTTCAATCCGGTCGAGGGTCCGGAGGATCTGGTGAGAGGGCCCGCAGCCGCAAGGTCAATCCAAGCCACCGCGGGATCCGTGATGGTATAGGGGACATTTGCGTGGGTCACCACCAAAGCTCCTGCCAGACCCAGCGATATCGGACACCCTGTCGGCGAAGAACTGATGTCACTTCACGAAAACGCCTGCGAGCCATCAGGGTCTGGAATGGGAGATCATGATACAGGGCCAGAGTGGAGCCCTCAAAGCGTACGGGATCCCTCGCGCCCGGAGCAGACATAACCTTGACCTTGAAAGCCACTTCACGGAAGGCCACTACGACGTCTCGAGGAGCCCCAGGTGGGTTCGTCGCAGGTCTCCTGACCCGAAACACCGACCCAAGCATGTCAGGTGTGTCAGGGGGAAGCCCCGTGACCTGAAGCACAAGACGAGTCACGTAGGACGGCAGAGCGTCGGAGGTAATAGAGTCCGGGACACCCCTGACCCTGATGTTTCGGCGTCTGTGTCTCGTTTCAAGCATCTCCACAGAGCGTGTCAGAAGTTCGACTTGGTATCGCAAACCAGCAACCTGACCAGACAGGTGAGTTTGTTCCGTTGTCACAGCAGAAGTCGTCTCCTGTACCACCTTCACCTGAGCACGCATCGCCGCTATCTCCGTGCGGACCGCCGCCACCTCAGGCTGCCACACCTCACGTATCACCCGAAGCTCCTCCAAGATCCTGCGGAGATCCCCCTTCGTGGAGGGGAGATGGTCGTCCTCCTCCTGCACCTGTTGCTGTCGAAGTCCCGTCCCCACTGCAGACCGATGATCCGAGGTCACTCTATTACTGGCGGAGGTAAGGGGAATCTCAGTCGGGTCCCCATCAAAAAATATCCTCTGTGTCCGGCGTTGCCCCGGACGATGTCCGCATTGCTGATTTTCTCTTCTTCTGTGCCCGTTTCCTAGCAGCCGCCGAGAGGGGTCGGGAGTCAGACGCCGGTGACTGCGGGGCAAGCCAGGGCATCCCAGTAATACCCCCCTGAGGTTCATAGTCGCTGTCAGCCTCCGAGGAGCCATAGCCCGGGGGAGGGAGGAAGAAGCAGTCAGTCCCGTAAAAGCGGACCCACCTCGCAAAACATCCCGAATGTCCCTCTGTCGGGGGGCCCGTCGCTGGGAACGACCGGTAGGCATGGTTCCGGAGATGCTGGGCTGGCACGAGGTCGCAGGGCGGTGAGGGAATCTCAATACGCCTCGAGTAGGCTTCCAAGATGGCCGCTGTGACTAGGCCCAAATCGCGCTGCCGGCAGCAATCTGTCCCCGGGCACGAAACTCAGGGCTAAATCAGGTACCTCAACTCTCCAGGATCCCTCTAGCCAACCGGGAAGCTCACAGGGCAGTGCAAACGGCGAAAAAAGCAATAAAATCCGTGGTAGACACAGAGCTCCTCCAAAATGCTGCTGCTCGCTTCCACAGCTAGCTCCGCCTCCTAAAAATGTTTTTTTAACAACTTTTTGTCCTTGTTTCCTGTCCCCCAGGGCACTACCCGGACCCCCATACACCTTTTATGGCAAATATCTAGCATATATGCCCTCTTGGAGGGCACTCTTAAAACCAAACTTTTGAGTCCCATTGACTTGCATTGAGTTCGGTTCAAGTTCGAACTCTCGAAATTGTTCGAGTTTGAATGCGAACCGAACTTGGGGGTGTTCGGCTCATCCCTAATGAGCACCTGTTGGGCAAGCTCCATTCCAGTTTCCCCTTGAGGATATCCCTAAGAAACAGAGTGGCTCACTGGCATAACATGACTCTTATACATCATGCATGGCGGGCTTCTCATTGAAAAACATAAAAGAAGCAATACCCTATAGGTACCACGGGGATGTTCGGCTCATCCCTACTGACCACCAGAATTATGAATAGCCAGACAGACCCCCAGAATTAGGAATAACCAGGCACTGACCCGCAGAATAATGAATAACCAGGCAGACCCCCAGATTAAGGAATAACCGGGCAGACCCCCAGATTAAGGAATAACCAGGCAGACCCCCTGATTAAGGAATAACCAGGTAGACCCCCAGAATTAGGAATAACCAGGCACTGACCCGCAGAATAATGAATAACCAGCAGACCCCCAGAATAATGAATAACCAGGCAGACCCCCAGAATAATGAATAACCAGGCAGACCCCCAGAATAATGAATAATATGCACTGACGCCCAGAATAATGAATAATCGGGCAGACCGCCAGAATGACCAAACCAGAAAATTCTCTCATTTAACTCGCTTTCCAAATCGACTATTTGGTCTAGATTGTTCTCTTCTCCTGCCAGTTCTCCTGAGTTTCACCTTTACTGGATAGACCTGTTAATATACAAGGCACACCGTCACAGGTTGTGGGTCTGTTTTCCCACCTATCTGCGAAACCATGAGTGAAACACATCCTGATGTCTACATTCAGGCATTTACTCTTTTTGGGATAGTGGTGGCATTTTACATTGCCCTGTTGCATGGATGGAAACTTCTTCGGGGCATAAGGAATCACATTTTGGCTGGTTGGTGGAAGACAAACCTGAAGAAGTATGGCAGATGGGCAGGTAAGAGGGAAACAAGGACTTAAAGAGGCTATTGGCTAACAGGTGATTTGGTGAAGAATTACAGAGCTCACTTTAGTGTTCATATTAAGCATTAAAAAATATTCCGTGACTCATTGTATTACTCTTTTTGTTTAGTCCCCAGGTTCAACATATTTTCCTGGACACAGCTTATACATACAGGGTTACTCAGAGATGTGAAAATCAGGAGAATGACTGGAGAAGAGAACAATCTTGACCAAATAGCCGATTTGGAAAGTGAGATAAATGGGAGAATTTTTCTGGTTTGGCTATTTTGACCTAGATTTTTCACTTCTCCTGGTTTTCACCTCTCTCTGAATAACCCTGATATTGTTTGAACACATCAGATATGCTGCCCTGCTGTATCTATAATTTGATATATGACAAGAGAAACTGAGGACGTGGCAACCGGAGAACTCATTCACTGTTTGCCAGAGTAATGTTTTTATAATCACACGGATATCTGATAGGGTTGTCAGATTGGCCATGTTTTTCTGGAGAAATATAATGTATCCATGCTGATGGGCAGTGCATGAGAGGAGCATCCGTGCGGCATGTAGAATCCATATGTTGCAGGTCAGATGTGTAATTAGAAACCTCAGGGCCCGGTGCAAGAATCCATGAAGGTCCAACCCACCCCGCGTGAGAGTTTTGCATTTCTACTAAAAACATTTTGCAAAAATACCTGTACACGTCTCCTGCACTATCCAAAAATTGATGGTTTCAAAACATATTAGTACTATAACCTATCGCCTAGTATCCCTATTATATATCCATATGCTATGGTAATATTATTTTTTGCACTCTTAAAATGACCATACAATTTGGAAGTATTTTTTAAGAACGTGTTATGGGTCCTCCTATAGATTTCTCTTATGATATATGTTATAAGGTTGAGTATTAATTAAGATCTATTTTAATAGCCCTCTCCCCCATCTTTTATAACCTTTTTTTTTAATGAACTTTCTTTTATAGAGTTTTTACAAAATGTTTTTAGTAAGACTGCAAAACTCTCCCTTTAACTGAATAGGTTAATAAGAGAATGCTCCTTGACCACCCAGCCTCTGTAGATACACCTCTGTGTGGTAGAGATTTGCCAGCATGCGATTCAGAGGAATGATTGTATTATTTGTAAGAGAGAGCACATTCTATTTAGGTTCTGTATAAGCCTTGCCTTTGTTTGTGTTTATTGTTACATTATTTATAAAATATTTTACCAAGAAGGATACATTGAGATTTCTCTCCTTTTCAAGTATGTCCTGGAGGAGGAGGCACATCACACTTGAGTGGCCAAATGTGAGTTACCAGAGGCTGCAATGAGACACCAGGAGTTGTCAGACTCCTGATAGATAGACAGAAAAATAACAAGGATGCCTAATTAACCCCTTAAGGACCTATGACAGAATTGTTCAGTCATAAATGCATTGACTTGAAAGACCCTTTGTCCTTAAAGGGTTAAAGAGCCACCATTGCCTGGGCCACCCTCCAGTAGTGAAATGCCAGGGCCTGGTCGCAAGTGCCTGCGACCCTGGTACTTACGCCACTGCCCCTAAAGTGGCCCTGCCCATCATAGGCATGTGCAGGTGGTGTGCCTAGCACATTCTAGGTGGGTGAAGGTGTCCTCCTTTTTTCTTTTACCTTTTCCCAGTGACCGTGTCACTGTATACAGACCGGTTTCTTCTAAAGGAAAATTTGTTTCTTTTGTTAAATTTTATATGCATACATTTTGAATTCCTAAATGTTCAATGGGTGCACAGCCTGATGAAATGGGTGGTGCATCCAGTGCTTTTTGTTCTAGAAAAATAGGTGGGGGTAGTCTAAGGCTAGGGTCAGACTAACGCATTTTTCACGTTGTCCGTGAAAATGTGCGTTCGAAGAATGGACTTATTTTTTCACGGAATACGCAATAGCGGTCATACCATGCGCAGTTTCATCGTGATTTTGTACGGATCATCAATAAAACACTTCTTGCATCTGGACGTTATGTTGGCCGGACATTAGCAGCGTCTGACGTCTCCTAATCACGCACACACGCCGCTAGCGGACGCAGCGCACTCTGTACGTCAGTACTAGTGTTTAAACGTTCTCGAAAAAATGCGTTCATTTTCCACTTGCGTTGCGCAGCCGACTTTGTGCGACCGTACTTCGTATATTGGCAGTCATTGCCCCATCTGCTGCTAGTGCGGCCGTGATTAAGTGCGCAGAACGCGCGTTCGCACTGCCTCAGTCTGACCCTAGCCTCATGCCCAGGGCAAAACCGGGATTATGACTATTTTTCATGACCTAATAAATACTCTTTTATTAACCCTTTAAGGACAGAGGCAATTTTACAATTCATCCTCATTTTGTGCCGTGCGGGCAGCAGATAATGTGGCGATTCTAGGAGCAATATCAACCTTTTGGGTGCAGGGCAAGGGGGCAATGCCGGACTGCGACAAGAACACAGATGCAGACTTTTGCACACAGCAGCCCGTTTAAAGACAAATACATGTATTTACACACACTGTTATATACACCCCCCCCCGAGGATCATGTATAACCAGGCACAGACCCCCAGAATTGAACACAGCCAGGCACAGACCCCCAGAATTAATTATAGCCAGGCACAGACCCCCAGAATTAATTATAGCCAGACACATGCCCCACAGCATTAAATATGGACCTTCAGAATTAATTATAGCCAGGCACAGACCCCCAGAAATAATTATAACCAGGCACATGCCCCCAGAATTAATTATAGCCAGGCAGGGACCCCAGAATTAATTATAGCCAGACACATGCCCCACAGCATTAAATATAGCCAGGCACATGCCCCCAGAATTAATTATAGCCAGGCAGGGACCCCCAGAATTAATTCATATTCAAAAAATTGATAGGGGGCTTTTGATTTGAATAAATTGATGGGGGGCCGAATAAATTGATATAGGGGTTGAAAAAAATTTATTCAACCCCCCCATCAATTTTTTCAACCCCCCCAACAAATTATTAAACTCAAAAGCCCCCAAATATATTTAATACCGCCCCATGGGAGGGTTGCTTACCATGCGCTAAAAAAAACTCCATCTTCAGGGCCCCGGGCTCTCTCCTCTTCACGTGCCACTCCTCTTACAGCGGTGCATCATGTGTGGGGGACAGTGCTATTGCATCGTGCTCAGGTTGTTACTGAGAAGCTGGAGAAAGCTCCTCCCTCCAACAGATGCTGCCACAGCAGTGCCGGGGACAAAGTTGGTGCCGGTACGTACGTCGGAGGTGTCAGTACTTAGTACCGGCGCATACCGACTCAAAAAAAACACTGGGTGCATCCCTGTACTTCTCAGACCACCCAACATTTTCAAGGGACGTTTGTGTTAGGATGTTTTGGAACTAATCTGTCCGTGAGTCCCATCAGCCTAATGAGTAGCTGGGGACCATTGGAGATTTACAGGGTTATTCAGAGAAAGGTGAAAACCAGGAGAAGAGAACAATCTAGACCAAATAGTGATTTGGAAAGTGAGATATTGGGAGAATTTCTCTGATTTGGCTATTTTGAGCTAGAATTTTCACTTCTCCAGTCATTCCTCCTGAGTTTCACCTTTCTTTGAATAGTGTTCCAAAACACCTTGAGAGCCAAGGTTGCTGCCCCCTGGTTTAGAGATTCATTGCTGGAGTTTTATAATTTTACAACTGTTATATACAATATATGGGGACCCTAAAATGTTTAGGGACACAAGTTATTTGTGGCAAATAGTGTCCCACCAGAGAGGTGTTCTCCTGATATTTTCTGAAATTGTCCATAGATGTAAAATATTTATAATACTATCAGGGTTATTCAAAGAAATCTGGCTGCCGAAAGGTAACCGAACGCTGAATATCAGCGTTCGGTTACCTTTCTTGGCCATTCGGCTATCCAGAGAGCAGGCAGTTCACCAAATCCTGGCGAATTGCCTGCACATACGGTGCCTGTTCGAGGGCGGTGAAATCTCCATAGCTTCGGCTATTCAGAGAACAAAAACCAGCAGTGAAAGGTTGCCGAAATGCCCTGCCATTAGGTGGTTTCATTCGACAGGTTTATTCAGGCGAATCCCATTGGCTTCAATGTTAAACCTATTCCCCTTTTAATTCAATCTAATAAACCATTGATTATAATGTTCTTCAGTAAAAAGTCTCTTGTTTAGTTTTTATATATTTTTTTTAGGATATTTTAGGCATTTCTTGGGATTTTTCTGAAAACCTTTTTTTTTTCTGTTTTTTAATTTTTAAATAGTTTTTTCCTTTTTTCTGTATTATCATTCATTGTACCTTATATGTAAATTTCATACATTTTCGCTCAGTAGTTTCTTTGCAAACAGCGTTTCACTTTTCAAACATTCAAGCAAACTTTTTTTTTTTTTTTTTTCCACTCCATTCGTCTGAGATGTCGGGTTTTTCCAGTGGCTGCTCTGCGCGGTGATCGGGTCCTGCTCGGGTTTCTCTGGCGTGTTCGGCGGGTTAATCCAGATGTTTTTGCGGGTTTCGTTGTGCCTTCGCCGGGATTTGCGGTGAGTTTTCGGCGGGTTTGTGGCAACTTTTCCCTGCAATACGGCGGCCCTGTGGTGGTTGCTGAATGCACTGCAGGGTCGACCGAAATGGGATTGCCAAATCGCACTGAATTGAAGAGAACGAAAAGTCACTGAACGTGCGCTGACTTTTCGATTTTCTTTGAATAATCCTGTATATAGTCATTATAAAAGTTGAATACCATATAGGCAGCGGCAAAATAAAGTGTTACATTACTGTTTATGTCCTGTGGTAGTGTGTCTCTTTTGCATAGAACACTGACCACTAGTGATGGTCAACCATTGAAAACAAAAATTGCAAAAACAGAAAACAAGACATACGCGAAGGTAACTGCAAGGAATATGAAGAGAATAATCGTCTCCAATTGTCCGTCCTTAACCCCTAAGACCCTGTCTTAGGCACACCTTGAGTTAACTCTCCTTCTGCGCAGGGAGAGAGAGAGAAATCAAAACACACGAGGCATATTTTAGTCTGGCATCTCTCTCTCTGCCTTCCAACGGTCCCTTGACACTTATTTATACCCTGTGTCAAGGCGCTGGCTCTTTATTTCATTAGTTAACATTTCAAAACATAACATAGTTCATTGGCCAGTTTCAATACAGGTCTGGTGACACATTTCTAGACAGTCCCGTGGCCTCGGCATGTGATTTCTTGAGATATCAGCATTTCTTCAGACATCAGTACTTTTTTTAAAACATCAGCACTTTTCTTTATCACTTGAAAAAAACATTTGCAAACATCAGTATCCTTGCCATTCCTAAAGACATTTGCAAACATCTTGAGAAGTGAACCTTTAGTCCTCTATATATACTGCTGACTATCAATTTATCTTAAAACTATTATAATTCATGGGGTGTCATTTAACTACTTATAGGGTCCTCTCTTATAGGTTAGCAGATGGTGGTCTGAGGATTCCTTTTCCTTCAATCCCCTCTTAGAATCATAGTATGATCATACTATTTGATTCTTCTTTGTTTCATCTATCTACTGTAAGTTAGTATGGGTTGGGGAGCGAGACCCTCAATACCCATGTGGATCAATATAGAACCAGGGGGGGGCTGTACCTGCCACGGAACGGGTAACACATGGCAGTCTCCCAGTGCCTATTTATCTTTCTAACCTACAGTATATTTTACTTCCTATTAGCTATTCGCGGAGTTGGACATATTCTGCATAATCATTTGGAGTGGACGGTAGAGGTGTACTGTACATCATGGTGGTGGGGTTACCCTTGGCCATTTGGCCTACATTATCAGGGATGTAGGTACAGCATGTACCTGTCCCCTCTATCATTTTGCATACACCTCTTTTTTCAGCCAATATCATGTCCAGAGCCATCCGGTTCTGGAACGTCATAATGGATGTGGATTGTAGTTGGTCAGCGAGGCCCTGTAAAGCTTCGCGAGTATAATTAACAAATCTCTGCTGGTTATAATATAAATAGTTAATCCAATCTATATTCTTATTAATAGTACCAAGAGGTGCTAGGAATGACTCAAACCCTGCCTTTACCTGATCCCTTGCTTTAAATTCATCAGGGACCCCTCTTGGTACCCCTATAACATCAATATTGACACACATAACAATTTGTACGGTTATTGTTTAGGGCACTAAATTTTACCCATTCTAGCCAAACATTTACATCTGAAAATCCTGTTTCCATTACTATGCTGTCTTCATAGGTGGGATTGGCTATTGATTTGGTGTTAGGTAGGAGAGGAGGAGGTCTCACTACCTCTCCATATTTCCTGGGTAGGAATGGGTTCTCTTCCTTCTTATAAATGGCCATATCTTGGGGTTTGAACTTATATCGAGGGAATTTGGTTGTGGCAGTTACGTATATTCCCATTACATAGACACCCGTGTCGGCCTGGGAAGGGTGTTGTATAGTCAGCGTCAATTGTACTGACTGAGCTCCACTTCTGATTGAGCACCGCCACCCACCTCTCCCAATCAAAGTCATACGATTTAATAGGCTTTGTCCCTCGGAACTGCGTCGTCGTGCGGCGCTATCTGGTTTATATCCCCATCTGTTAACTACGGCATCAGAGGTACCATATCCCATATTGCCCGTGTCCCACCCCACTGCGCCCCAATAATCACAATTATGTCCCCAGTATCATCGGTTACACATATATATACAGTTGCCTTGTACAGTATCATACTGCAGTAATGGTGGACAATAAAGAAACAACAGTGGCCAGACAGTGATGGTTTGGGTTGGGTTCTTTCTGGTAGGGGTGTGGACAATAGGGGTTGTGACATATGTTCCGAAGGGGGGGGGGTAAACATTATTTCAGTCTTTTTCTTCCCCCACATGCGCGTCTCCATACTCTTCGAAAAGGATCCTTGGTTGTCACCTTCTCTTTGTTGGAAACCAGGGCTATCTGCCCTCACATTTCTTGGTCCGGGTCCTCTTCCTGATGGAGGCCAAGGCTATTAGCTGCCCCCGTTAGTACCCCTTGTTGAGTCCTTTGTTGAATCCGCTTGACTCGAGAGGGTCCCTTGTTGAATCCGCTTGACTCGAGAGGGTCCTTGTTGAATCCGCTTGACTCGAGAGGGTGAATCCAGACTGGGCTGTCCTCTGTCAGTATAGCTGTGCGGGTTACGGCTACCACCGTGGTCCATAGGCGAAATCCTCTGGTCTTTTTCCTTTCTGTAGCCGCTTACCAGCACCTTGTCTCCTGGATTAAATAGGTGGGTAGATTTGTCTGAAAGAAAGGGAACTTAAATATAACTTCGTCTCTGGTTGTCTCGAGGGTTGAGATCAGCTGCCTAACATATTCATCCCTTATCTGCTCTAAGTCCCCTGTCTCCACTGTTAGCCTACCTGTAGACCATGGTAATGGAAAGGGTCTGCCCATAAGTATCTCGAAGGGGAGTAGCCTGTGTTCCTATTAACCGCCATTCTGATTTCAGCCAGAATGATGGGGAGTACCAATTTCCAATTCTTTAGCTCTTCTGTGGTTGCATATTTTTGTAAGGTACAAAATAATTGGTCCCTATCCATTGTGGGAGGTTGCAAAACCCGGTATTACTAGTTTAGCTATGTCCTGTTGTGCTGCTCGTTTAGCTGCTTGGTCAGCCAGATGATTCCCTTTTGCAATAGGATCTGAGGCTCTGGTGTGTGCTCTAAAATGTAACACCGCTATCTGAGAGGGCATAAGAATGCTTGCTAGGAAGTCCGTGACCAGGGTCGAATGGGAAATCTTCTTGCCATCTGCGGCCACAAATCCCCTCTTTTCCCATATCGTCCATGGTCATGGACCACACCATAAACATATTTGGAGTCAGTGTATATCGTGACAGGTCTACCCACATAGAGCCTGCATAATAAGTGTTGTCATTGGGGCGGGTACAGGAGCCGTCAACAAAGACGACATCTGCGTCCGGAACAGGTGTTGACATGAGATCAAGGCGGGGTGCAGTTTCAGACGCAATGGAGAGAGCACAGTCATGTTCGAGTGGGATGGTATCTGAGGGATTCTTAAGACCCAGTAAAGCATTTAGGATTGGTGCTGGACCAGAGACACTTGAACTGTATGCTATGTGCAGTGCAGGGTTGCTTAGCAGTGTGACTTCATATCCACTAAAGCGCTGTGACATGTGCCGTGTATGTATGCCCTTAAGTAAAAATAAAACATCATGGGTTGTGGGTAGGTGAGTTTTGTACCCTAATGTGTATTGGCTTGCCATACTAACGGCCATTGCACATGCTGCCAGGGCACGCAAACAGGCCGGCATCCCTTGTACCGTTACTGGCAGAATCTTTGAAAAAAAATGCTATGGGGCGCAACCGGCCCCCATGTTCTTGCGTCAGTACCCCGGCCATGGTTTTACAATTGTCCCTTGCAAACAGATGAAATGAAAGTACATAATCAGGGAGGCCAAGCGCGGGGCTTATTAACATCATTGCATTTCTGAGAACCTTAAAGGCATTTAACATTTCATTAGACCATGTTATCATATTGGATTGACCCAACAGGGTGGCTTGTCTCAGAATGTTATCATAATAGGAGCAGTCAGGGATCCACTGTCTGCAATAGTTTATCATGTCTAAGAATGACAACATGTCCTTCTTAGTTTTCGGGTTGACCAGGCCCGTGACAGACTGGACTCTCTTTTGACTGATGCTCCATTCCCCCTGTCTGAGAACAAACCCTAAATATTCAACTTGCGTTTGACACCACTGCATTTTTTTTTTTTTTTAAGGGAAACCTTGTACCCACATTCCTATAACCATCTAAGAAGTGATTTACCATCCTCCCGGCAGGCCTCCTCTGATGAACTGCATACGAGGAGATCATCCACGTATTGCAGCAGGACAGAACCATGGCTGGGGTGCCAGAATTTCAGAGTGGCCTGCAGTACAATACTGTAGACCACTGGGGCGTCAACGTACCCCTGAGATAACCTTTTCCATTTAAATTGGGTGCCTTCAAATGTGAATGCGAACAGCAATGCCGTTTCCGGATGTACAGGGATGCTAAAAAATGCATTCTTCAGGTCAATTACAGAAAAATGTGTATGTGTCGCTGATATTGATGACAGAAGTGACGTGACATCTGGGACAATTGGCGCAATTAGAATCACTTAGGGAATTAACTGCGCGCAAGTCTTGAACGAACCTGACAGTCCCGTCAGCTTTGTTCACAGGGTTAATTGGGGTACTGAAGGGGAAGACTACAGGTTCCAGGATACCATCCTGTAGAAACTGGTCAATCATAGGACGTAGTCCGTCCTCTTTCTCTTTTTGACAATGTTTAAAAATTCTATTAATATCTTCTATTTCTATCGCCTTTTTAAGTAACTTATTCCCCACGGTCATAAATGGAAAATGGGTTTTGTTGGAGTTATTCTCATATCTTAAGGGCTTATTAATGGCGATCCTTTGTTATATGCGAGTGGCCATAATAACGAAAGGCAGTATATATTCTTCTGCTTATTTTTTTTTTTTCTATTTTCTCTTTTACTTCCTCTTTTTCTCGTCTATCATTTTTATGTCCCTAGTATCTTCTATTTGTGGTTTACTAGGGGCTGACGATGTACATTCGATTGCTGCAACAGCACCGAGTATTTCGGTGTCTTGGAAACCAGCAAGTGAAGGATACATTGTGTATTTGTAAGAGGGAGCGAGCGAGGGCCCCAGTCCGCTCGTGGACTTCCTGTTTTCTCCGTAATATGCTAATTCTATTTGATGTAATCTTTCGCTATTTAGACCATCTGGACTTAGTTTCTTGCATTGTTTATTGACTCTATTAAACCAATATCTTGCAGATATTAACCACTGCTCTCCTCCCAAACGCATATATGTCATATTCCCATTGAGGGTCTCCTGCATAGTGGGGCCATGCCTCGGTGTCACCAAGACATAAGCCCTTTCACTATATCCATATAGAATGGGCTGTGGTCTCCCTGTCTGAGGAAAGGATCACAACGCCCACTGCTTCTGTCCATCCCGCATACTATCTATCCATGGGTTAATAAATAGCAATCTGTGCCCCCTACTCGTGCTACATAATCTTTACAAAACTCTCCTATTTTCAGTAAGGGATATTCTTTAACCTTGCTACTTTGAATACCCATGGCTAGTTGTACAATTGAATAATCAGGCAGGTAAAATAGAGAAAGAAAGAAAAAAGAGAGCTCTTCACAGTGCTCGAAAAGAAAAACAATTTAAATTCTTACTATATATAATATATATCTCTATGCCACATGGATCAACAAAAAGAGCTAATTTAAGGATAAATAATAAAAACTTATTTAGTGAATCCTCCCCTAATCTCGAGAATCAAACTTCTAATCTTTTACTTTTATTTTGTAGTTATATAATTCCTTCATATCATAAACAAAAATTTATAAACCACAATCCAATAGTATATAAAAACTAGCTTCACAATATATGTATCTCCGTTAGTAACTGCATACATGACCAACATCATCCACCCCATCAGTCAGCAACTAACACACAATGGCCAACAAACACCTCTGCTTAATACAACATACACCTCACAGCAAACAATGTCCAACCAGTCAGCTCTTATATATACATAATATATACACAGTACCATCAGTATACAAAGGGGCAAAAGTCTGCATACTTTACAGATTTTCCTGCCACCCAATTAACTTATCACTCTAATAATATATACTTTAACAATATATATATATATATAATATATATATATATAATATAATATATATATAATATATATAATATATATATATATATACATAACGACTTTTCCGCCTCACCTTGCGGATTGTTCGTTATTTTAACTTATAACTCTCTTTATCACAACTGATGGACGTCTGTCTTACCTTACAACAGTGAATCTTAACACTCTAAATTCTTATACTCTAATATTCTTATACTCTATTATTCTTATGAGGGTTAACGCAAGGTGTGATCAATTGGACATATAATGTCCTTCTATTGAGTGTGGTCCCTGACCCACTCCATCTTTAAATAAAACGGCCCCTGGCAACGTGTTCTTTTAATTGTAATAAACGGCCCCTGGCAACGTTTCCTTTTAACTCTATAATAAACGGCCCCTGGCAACGTTTTTCTTTTAACTTCTATAGGACATGGACAACTAACTTAGTTCGAGATATAAACGCTGTCATTGCCCTCGTCCAGACAAGACAATATACTCACCAGGACGAGGGGTGACCGTTCATCTCAGCAGTACCTCCAGACTGAAGAGAATAATCGTCTCCAATTGTCCGTCCTTAACCCCTAAGACCCTGTCTTAGGCACACCTTGAGTTAACTCTCCTTCTGCGCAGGGAGAGAGAGAGAAATCAAAACACACGAGGCATATTTTAGTCTGGCATCTCTCTCTCTGCCTTCCAACGGTCCCTTGACACTTATTTATACCCTGTGTCAAGGCGCTGGCTCTTTATTTCATTAGTTAACATTTCAAAACATAACATAGTTCATTGGCCAGTTTCAATACAGGTCTGGTGACACATTTCTAGACAGTCCCGTGGCCTCGGCATGTGATTTCTTGAGATATCAGCATTTCTTCAGACATCAGTACTTTTTTAAAACATCAGCACTTTTCTTTATCACTTGAGAAAAACATTTGCAAACATCAGTATCCTTGCCATTCCTAAAGACATTTGCAAACATCTTGAGAAGTGAACCTTAGTCCTATAATACTGCTGACTATCAATTTATCTTAAAACTATTATAATTCATGGGGTGTCATTTAACTACTTATAGGGTCCTTCTTATAGGTTAGCAGATGGTGGTCTGAGGATTCCTTTTCCTTCAGAATAGGACCCCCTATTTAGTGGCGCAGCGCAGTGGCGTCACTAGGGTTGGTGTCACCCAGTGCAGTAACTCGTGGTGTCACTCCCCAGAGTTTTAAGCAAAATGATTTAAACTATTGTTAATCATATGCAGAACTTCCATATAACACTGAATGTAAGACAATAGTAGTGACATTAATTGCTAGCAAAATTACTCCATATTAGCAGATCATATGAATTCCAGCGCTGCGGAATATGCTGGCGCTTTATAAATAAAGAATAATAATATGAATACAAATGAATTTGAACTTAATAGGCTCATACACATTGCTGTGAGTTTTATTGTTGTGGAGAATGAGATCTGTGATACACTGATATACACTGCACATTGCTGAATATTGTGAGTTTTATTGTTGTGGAGCTCTATAATATGCTCCTACACATTGCTGTGAGTTTTATTCTTGTGGAGATCTGTGATACACTGATATACACTGCACATTGCAGATTACTGTGAGTTTTATCAATGTGTATCACAGATCTCCACAACAATAAAACTCACAGCAATGTGTATGAGTATATTATAGAGCTCCACAACAATAAAACTCACAGTATTCAGCAATGTGCGGTGTATATCAGCTTATCACAGATCTCCACAACAATAACACACCGCACATTACCGATTACTGTGAGTTTCCACATCTGTGAAACACTGAAACTCACAGTAATCGGTAATGTGCGGTGTATTATTGTTGTGGAGATCTGTGATACACTGATATACTCTGCACATTGCCGAATACTGTGAGTTTTATTGTTGTGGAGATGATATGCTGGGGGATTTTATTATTATTAGTATTACTATTATTATTATTTGCCAGCCAGGAAGGGACAGGAGGAGCAATAGCAAATAAAGTTATGTTTGTTCTGTTACTAGTCTACTCTGCATGTGGTTTCATGGACAACTTAGCAGGCAAGCACAGCAGCACTGACAGGTAATAATAATTAAATATATTTGGGGGTGTCAAGGCAGGGGGGGGTCACTTACTGGTGGAGGGTAGAATGCTGCTCAGATTGGATGAGGGCCGGGCTCCTCCAGGGCAACAGCCTGTTACGGAGGTTGCCACGCGCCTGAGCCAGCGCCTGAGCGCAGAGCCCAGCGCCTGAGCCCGCGCCTGAGCGCAGAGCCCAGCGCCTGAGCCCAGCGCCTGAGCGCAGAGCCCAGCGCCTGAGCCCAGCGCCTGAGCGCAGAGCCCAGCGCCTGAGCCCAGCGCCTGAGCGCAGAGCCCAGCGCCTGAGCCCAGCGCCTGAGCGCAGAGCCCAGCGCCTGAGCCCAGCGCCTGAGCGCAGAGCCCAGCGCCTGAGCCCAGAGCCCAGCGCCTGAGCGCAGAGCCCAGCGCCTGAGCCCAGCGCCTGAGCGCAGAGCCCAGCGCCTGAGCGCAGAGCCCAGCACATGAGCGCAGAGCACAGCGCATGAGCGCAGAGCACAGCGCCTGAGTGCAGAGCCCAGTGCCTGAGCGCTGAGCCCAGTGCCTGAGCCCAGCGCCTGAGCGCAGAGCCCTGAGCGCAGAGCCGAGCGCAGAGCCCTGAGCGCAGAGCCCAGCGCCTGAGCGCAGAGCCCAGCGCCTGAGCCCAGAGCCCAGCGCCTGAGCGCAGAGCCCAGCGCTGAGCCCAGCGCCTGAGCGCAGAGCCAGCGCCTGAGCGCAGAGCCCAGCGCATGAGCGCAGAGCACAGCGCATGAGCGCAGAGCACAGCGCCTGAGTGCAGAGCCCAGTGCCTGAGCGCTGAGCCCAGTGCCTGAGCCCAGCGCCTGAGCGCAGAGCCCTGAGCGCAGAGCCGAGCGCAGAGCCCTGAGCGCAGAGCCCAGCGCCTGAGCGCAGAGCCCAGCGCCTGAGCCCAGAGCCCAGCGCCTGAGCGCAGAGCCCAGCGCCTGAGCCCAGCGCCTGAGCGCAGAGCCCAGCGCCTGAGCGCAGAGCCAGCGCATGAGCGCAGAGCACAGCGCCTGAGTGCAGAGCCCAGTGCCTGAGCGCTGAGCCCAGTGCCTGAGCCCAGCGCCTGAGCGCAGAGCCCTGAGCGCAGAGCCGAGCGCAGAGCCCTGAGCGCAGAGCCCAGCGCCTGAGCGCAGAGCCCAGCGCCTGAGCGCCTGAGCCCAGCGCCTGAGCGCAGAGCCCAGCGCCTGAGCCCTGCGCCTGAGCGCAGAGCCCAGCGCCTGAGCGCAGAGCCCAGCGCCTGAGCGCTGAGCCCAGCGCCTGAGCGCTGAGCCCAGCGCCTGAGCCCTGAGCCCAGCGCCTGAGCGCTGAGCCCAGCGCCTGAGCGCAGAGCCGAGCGCTGAGCCCAGCGCCTGAGCGCAGAGCCCAGCGCATGAGCCCAGCGCATGAGTGCAGAGCCCAGCGCATGAGCCCAGCGCATGAGCGCAGAGCCCAGCGCCTGAGCCCAGCGCCTGAGCGCAGAGCCCAGCGCATGAGCGCAGAGCCCAGCGCCTGAGCCCAGCACCTGAGCGCAGAGCCCAGCGCCTGAGCCCAGCGCCTGAGCCCAGCGCAGAGCCCAGTGCCTGAGCGCCTGAGCCCAGCGCCTGAGCGCAGAACCCAGCGCCTGAGCGCAGAGCCCAGCGCCTGAGCCCAGCGCCTGAGCGCAGAGCCCAGCGCCTGAGCGCCTGAGCCCAGCGCCTGAGCGCCTGAGCCCAGCGCCTGAGCGCAGAGCCCAGCGCCTGAGCGCAGAGCCCAGCGCCTGAGCGCAGCGCCCAGCGCCTGAGCGCAGAGCAGAGCCCAGCGCCTGAGCCCAGTACCTGAACACAGCCCAGCGCCGAGTGCAGAGCACAGAGCAGAGCGCCAAGCAGAGCACAATAGATGGCACAGAGCAGAGCACAACCCATTAAAGGCACAGAGCCGAGCACAATAAACGCCACAGAGCCGAGCACAATAAACGCCACAGAGCCGAGCACAATAAACGCCACAGAGCCGAGCACAATAAACGCCACAGAGCCGAGCACAATAAACGCCACAGAGCCGAGCACAATAAACGCCACAGAGCCGAGCACAATAAACGCCACAGAGCCGAGCATAAAAAAACGCCACAGAGCCAAGCACAGCACAATAAACGGCACAAAGCACAGAACCAAGCACAACACAATAAACGGCGCAGAGCACAATAAAAAGCAGAGCATAATATACGGCACGGAGCAGAGCACAGAGCCGATGTGCAGAGCCCAGCACAGAGCCGAGCAAAACAGAATAAACGCCACAGAGCAAGCACAATAAACTCCACAGAGCCGAGCACAGTACAATAGACGGCACAGAGCCGAGCACAACAGAATAAACGCCACAGAGCCGAGCACAATAAACGCCACAGAGCCGAGCACAATAAACGCCACAGAGCCGAGCACAATAAACGCCACAGAGCCGAGCACAATAAACGCCACAGAGCCAAGCACAGCACAATAGACGCCACAGAGCCAAGCACAATAAACGGCACAGCGCCGAGCACAGCACAATATACGGCACAGAGTACAGCACAATAAACGGCACAGCCAATCACAGCACAATAAACGGCGCCAAGCACAGAACCAAGCACAACACAATAAACGGCGCAGAGCACAATAAAAAGCAGAGCACAATATACGGCACGGAGCAGAGCACAGAGCCGATGTGCAGGGCCCAGCACAGAGCCGAGCAAAACAGAATAAACTCCACAGAGCCGAGCACAATAAACTCCACAGTGCCGAGCACAGTACAATAGACGGCACAGAGCCGAGCACAACAGAATAAACGGCACAGAGCCGAGCACAGAGCCAAACACAGCACAATAAATGGCACCGAACCAAGCACAACGCACCACACTTATCAATAGACTGCCCTCTGGGCAGGCTTTACACCTAGTTATATATAACATGTTACATGGGCTCCAGGGCTGATGATGAATGATGCAGATGACTCCTGCCATCAGTGGGCAGTGGGTTACTTTGGTGTCACCTGGTGTGGGCCGCACTCCCCGCCCACACCTTGCGACGCTACTAGCATAGCATGGGGGGGCCGTGGGGGGGCCTTTGGGGGCAGTCGCCTGGCGCAATTTTCTTAGGGGGGCAAAATTTTAAAAGAAATTTGAACCACTAATATTTTACAGCAAGGTGTCTGCTCACGGACACTGCTGTCCGTGAGAGACCCTTGCATGGGCAGCCCCCAGTTTTACAGTGCCGGCGTTGATTTAGCACTCAGTGTCTGGAAGGGAGGAAAATTCTGTCCTGACTCCTCCTTAACGCTGACATGAGTCACGTGAAGCAGCACAGCCTTATCCAACGGAACACCATGTACCATGTTTGTCAGCCCACCCCCCCCCTGCTGGCAGCCTGGCAGCTGAAGAACAGGAAGGAGGGAGGGAGGTGCCTTCCCAGGGCTTCAAGGCAGGTTGACAAACATGGTACACACTTAAGATCCGGTCTCCACTAAGCCCCCTGGACAGCCCCCCACAGGCCACCAGCAACTCCAAGCAGGTAGGCGAAACTGTGTGACACCAGAGCAGCGGGACCAACACACAGTGAGGGGATACTGGGAGAGAGTGACTCGGGGTACTTGGATAGAGAAAGCGAGTGAGTGACTGGAGATACTGGGAGAAAGAGGGGGTACTTGGAGAGAGACAATGACTGGGGGTACTTGAGGGAGAGTGGCTGGGTATAGTTTTCCTTAATCCTGCTTTTCCCTAGGGATGTGCGTTTCGGAATTTTCACGAAATTTCCCAATTCGTGTGTTCGGATTCGGCCAATTTTCGGATCTGAAAACGGCAGATCCGAACAAATTTCCGAGCCGAAACGAAAACTTTTCGAAATTTTCGAATGGACTAGAAATGTGTAAAATCGAAATTCATTTTCGTTCCATTCGTGATTTCGGCTCCATTTCAGTAATTTCGGACAACGTATTTTTGGTTATATCGCTGATTCTGTAATTTTGTATCATTCCCATCTCAATGCATCCTTCCTGGGAAACCAGAGAAATCTCAATGTATCCTTCTTGTAAAACCAGAGAAATCTCAATGGCAGAATTATCATATTGACAGAATTATCGGATCCGAAAAACCATTAGTTTATGTCAAAACGAATAGACACTTCGAAATGAGGAGAACAGACGTTTCGAAAAACACGAAAATTTCCGAAATCACGAAAAAAAGTCTAACCGAAACGGAAATTGGCCGAAACGAAAATTTACAAAATCCGAATGAACCGAACCGAAAAAAAAATCTGTGCACAAGACTACTTTCCCCCAGGATTTGATCTGCAATTATTTTATTGATATGTAAGGGGAGGTATAACTACAATCAAACATTTGGTTGAAGGAGGGACTTTAGTTACCTTCGATGCATTGATGGCTAAATGTGATCTATATACTAAAGATTGCTCTACTTGCAATTACAGAGTTACACAAAATATATTCTCATTATTATGACCCATCTTTAATTGGAAATCTATGCCCTATATAAAAGCATGGGGAAATGATTTTGTTTTGTAAAGAGCCTGACAGTCATCAAGTACCCGCTGTCTGAGTCCGGAGTGGAACGTGGACAGATCACCAATAATGCACGGCCAGCATACAAACACCGCTACGTAGGGAGTTCCAGTGGGAGCTCAGGTCCTCTCGTTTCCATGATACACAGTCACTGTGATAATGATTTTGTACTCCGTGTGATGTTGCTGAGGGCCGATTGTCCACACAGTACAGAATAAGGACATACTGCTGGTTTGATGCCACCTTTTCTTTAGTTACTGCTGAGTATCAACCCTGGATAAAGACTTCACTCTGAAACTCAATAACCTACGCTGGGACACGACAATATTTTTCCTCTTTACCTTCAATCCTCATTTTTTTGTTTGAGAAATGCAGCAGGGGTGAATTGGGAATGCATCTTCTGGGAGCATGTGCGTGTATGAAGTTTATGGGGTGAATCTGCAAGGAAACACACAGATAAAGATCTGACTCCTGCCAATTAGTAGAGATGAATATTTTTCCAAAAATTGGCTTGCTCAAATCAGTCTTTTCTTGTTTACTGGAATTAATTTGGGAATTAGAATTTAACCAAGTCCAATGGGCTAAGAGTCTGTTTGATGGATTTTTCTGGACCTTTTAGCCTTGGTTCTTGGTTCAGCTCTATTTTTGGTGGCTTAGGCTAGGGTCAGACTGAGGCAGTGCGAACGCGCGTGCAGGCGCACTTAATCACGGCTGTGCTAGCAGCAAATGACGGGCAATGACGGCCAATATACGAAGTATGGTCGCACAAAAGTCCGGCTGCGCAACGCAAGTTGGCAAACGAACGCATTTTGTCGAGAACGTAAAACCGCTAGTATGGTTGTACAGAGTGCGCTGCGTCCGCTAGCGGCGTGTGTGCGTGATTTGGAGATGTCAGACACTGCTAATGTCCGGCCAACATAACGTCCAGATGCACAAAGTGTTTTATTGATGATCCGTACAAAATCACGGACGCAAATGCGCATAGTATGACCGCTATCGCGTACTCCGTGAAAAAATGCGTCCATTCGTTCGAACGCACTTTTTCACACACAACGTGAAAATGCGTTCGTCTGACCCTAGCCTAAGGCTCAGCCATCCTCCATGGCCTAAAGTATCTCATTATGATCATTAATGTTGTTGCTATCCTGTACAAATTGATGTTCCTTGAGAAATACTCCACTGCATGCTGTGCCTTGTTTTGACCTGTCGTTTGTCGTGCTTTATTATTTAGTAACTGTGCATAAAATTTTCTTTTTAGTGGTGACCGGAGCGACAGATGGCATTGGAAAAGCATATGCTCGAGAGGTAAGATATAACATTATGTGTGTGAACATTGTATCGCAATGCAATAACTACATCAAATTATGTGTTACTGTTTGTATCCTTCCCTGGTTGTAGCTTGCCAAGAGAGGTCTGGATGTTGTGCTCATCAGCCGTACTTTGGAGAAGCTAAAGCAGGTGGCAGCTGAGATAGGTAAATTATTTTTACTCCGCTAAGACATCAGGTTAGGGCCCAGAGCACCACTGTAAAGCATAAAGGGCCTTAATGCAGAATAGGACATTTTTTTACTTTCTCATCACTTGTCAGTGTGTTTTAAAAACTTTAAGACATGGGTCAGCACCATGGCCCCTTCAGATGTTTTGTAACTATCAGGTCTATTCAATAAAGGTGAAACTCCGGAGAATTGTCAGGAGAAGAGAGCAATATAGATAAAATAGCCGATTTGGAAAGTGAGATAAATGAGATTTTTATGGTTTGGTTATTTTGACCTAGAATTTTCACTTATCCTGCCAATTCTCCTGACTTTACCCTTTAGTGAATAGACCTCTTAGTCTCCCATGAGTCTCAGCTGATTATGTTTGCAGAACATTATGGGTATTGTAGTTCCAAGATTGCTGACTCCTGTTTTGAAACTTGTTTGAATAAAAATATAGCAGGTGTGCAATAAATCTAGGCTTAATTTTATTTATTTTTTTGCCTTCAAAAAGTTTTATTAACGTGGAATCCTGTTATATACAAAAATAAAAGCAAATTATCAATACACTTTGCACGTTAGTGAAAGACCGTAGAGATGTGTTCGGTTTCAGTATTATAACAGAGGTCTAACAATTGTCACCAGTACGATGACCTCCAATAAGCAAGTCTATCAGTTCTCGCCAATCAAATAGTAGCTCTTTAGGTCTACAGAACGTGCATAATAACAAAAATGTTCAGTAAAATATGAACTAACTTCGGAAATTACATATTTACAGGCTGGCATGTTTTACATAAATGTCGACCAAAAATCCAAAGTATGGTGGAGAAGAAAGGAGAGAGAGAGAGAGAGAGAGAGAGAGAGAAAAAAAAATGGGGGGTGGGAGAAAATGCTAGACAAAGAAACAGGATATAAGATAACAAGAAAGAAATGTAAGAAGAAAATTGAAAGAAAAAGATGAGGAGAGAAAGAAGTGGAGAATGTATCTGAGTAATTCAAGAGAGGTGGTAGGGAATGGGAAATGGGGAGTTTCAAATCGGTGTTAAAATCTATGGTTACGCTATGCATCCCCCAAAGCCATCTAGTTTCCCCCAGGAGACCATTACTCATTTCTTTGCTTCGGCCCCATTCTGTTCATAAGGTTCTATAGGCCGTTGAGGACAATGATTGATTCCAGTAGAACCATGTGGCCATGAACTTTTGTCTCATAGCATCCGATGAAATCAGTGATTCCTCCGCCGTGAATATCATTCAATTTGTCCAGCAAGTCCGCCATAGTAGGGAGTCTGGGGGTCCTCCAAAATTTAGGGACCATGGCTTGTGCCCCAATAAGATCCGCAACAATAAAGATTGTTTAAGACGCTTTAAGGGTGCGTCAATATGAAATAGCAGGAACAGCTAAGGACATAGAGGCAGAGTCTCATCCGTCAGAATAAAAAATCAGTGACGCAATCATCTTCCAGAATCGCTGAATAATCGGGCATTCCCACCATACATGTAGGTATGTCCTCACTTGGGAACAATTCCTCCAGCATTGGGATCTAGGCTTAATTTAACCATAGTACAGTGCAGTATTCAGTTACGCAGGTACAATACATGCAGACACCAGACAGGGACCTTATACAGTATACAAGTACAGTGTTCCATATGAGCTCATTGTTTGGGAATCCCCAGAAAGTGGAGTATTCCAGTGTAAGCAATAGTCTTCAATGTTAGCAGGCCATACTGGAAATTATTATTTTACTTTATCGAATAAAATGTAAATGTATAACAGCTAAGCTGTGGATGTTGTTAATCTGCATTTCTTACAGAGCAAGAGTTTGGACACAAAACAAAAATTATCCAGGCAGATTTCACCAGAGGATCAGAAATGTACCAAGCTATTGAGGATAATCTCAAAGGGATGGAGATAGGAATTCTGGGTAATGTATATTTGTAGTGTCTTTTAATGCTTGACATCTATAGAGAAATATCAGTTCACACTGAACAGTCTATTTTAATGTCTTTAAAATAAAGTTTATTTTAACGCACATTATCCGGACAGGCTCAGACTATGCTCCAGTTGAATGCTGCATAATAAGGTGTGTTTTATCTTGACTGCAGATCATCAGAACTGGCTCATACAATGCTACATGGCTATACCACACTTTTAGGGGTTATTCAAATAGCACCGCAATTTCTGTGCTCTTTCATTTGCGCACGTCGGTGAGCTCAATTCGCTGAACCTGCGGTGAATTCAGCATTCACCACAGGGTCCCCGAATTACATTGAATGCCGCCAATAAACCCTCCGAAAAAAATGACATTCAAATGGGATTAGGAATACAGATGCGATCATCCGATTTTGTCTGAAGTCGTCTGACAGATCCTACAACATACAGGTGAATCAGCGCTCTTCCACTGCATCAGAACAGCACCGGTCGATTTCAGACTATTTTATGCATTTACAACAAATGTGCGATCATTTCAATTGACATTATGGGACGATCTGGTATAAGTTTACATGAAAAAGATGCATTGTGTAGTTAACGCCTTTGTGACCCGGACGTACTATGTACATCATGGGGAAAAGTCCCCTTAACGCCCACTGACGTACATAGTACGTCCGGTCATTTGATGCGCTGGAAGCTATCGCTATAGCTTCTAGACACTCAGACATCATTGCACGGATATCTGGACATCCAGGCATCCTGCAATGATGGTCACCAGTGCCGGGGCCCCTTCTGATTGCTCCCCGGGAGCAATCAACTTCTGGTTTCACTGGAAAGGTGCCCTGCACGATCACTTGCGGCAGGAAGTGCTGAGTGCCATGAGGTATCGTGGCACTCAGTACAAAAACGATCACCGAGTGATCAGATGGTGTGCTTGGTGCCTCGAGAGATCAAGGCATCCAGCAGACTGTAAAAGTGTAAAAAAATTCAATAAAATAAAGTGACAGCCAAGATAGCACCGCCCTTCTAAGGGCAGGGTCATCTTGGGTTTTTAGGGGATATTCCTAGCCTGCCTCATCAGAGAGGCAGGCTAGCAACATCCAATCAGAAATACCAAAAAATATAAAGTTTATAATTTATCTGGTCCGGTCAATATTTGTAAATATTGGCTTTGACCACTGTGAATCTCCCTCCCTCTCCTCAATTGTTTTTTAGTGAGAGAGAGAGATATCAGTACGTATTGAGAGATTTAGGATTTTAGTGGGGACACCCAAAGGTTCTTTTCAGAGCCATTAATTTTTTTTCCTCATGAGACCCAAAGGTTTTTTTTAGAACCAATAATCCACTTATATAATACTTTTATAACATATTCTATATAATGTCTGAGAGGGTGTACAGTGCTGAGGAGGCTTATGCCATCCTGTCGTCAGAGTCTGAGGCATCTGGTCTGACTCAGACCCTGATTTTTGACCCTGCCAGGTGCTCAGAAACATTGCTGGATACTATATCTTTCTCGCTAGCTGATGTATCTTCTTCTAGTGATGTTTCTGAGGCCGATCAGGGGCCACCTGCCAGCAGGAGACGCATTGCTCCAGCTGAGGAGTGGGTTATCTCCAGAGGCCAGATATCCCTCCTTTCACTGCGAATCCTGGCATGAATATTGATGTCACAGGATTTATCCCACCCAGTTCTTGCAGGTATTTCTAGAGGATGATATAATGGGCCACATTGTTGCCCAAACAAATATCTATGCAGATGAATATAGTGCTTCTAAGCCAGACTCCTATTTGGCAAAGCGGCTATGGACCCCCACCCCCTTGATGTGCCAGAAATTCTGAAATTATGGGCACTAACTATGTTGATGGGCATCATAAAGAAGCCATCAATTCGCTCCTACTGGAGTAGTAGCCCCATCTGCGCTACCCCCTATTAACCCCCAATCAATGTCACACAGAAGGTATGAAAAAATTCTTTGTTTCACGCACTTCAGTGACAACAAAATGATCCACACTCTAAGGTAGATGGGAAAAAGATGATAGATTCACTATTCTGCATAAACAGTGGTTATATTGAAAAGTGGTATAAGATAGGGCATGGGATGTTTGTATATTGACATCATGGGGTGGCACCTATAGGGTATTGCGTCTTTTATGTTTTTCAATGAGAACCCCGCCATGCATGACGTATAAGAGTCATGTTATGCCAGTGAGCTACTCTGTTTCTTAGGGATATCCTCAAAGGAAACCGGAATGGAGCTTGCCCAACAGGTGCTCGTTAGTTAATTGATATTTTGGACCTTTTTGGATTATAAAAGGAGTTGAAATGCTATTGATAGGATCACTCTTGATAAAGCCCAGTGGAGCGAAATGTCTTGAGTGTTCTATGATTTTAACAGTGAACTCTAATCAGGATAGTGACCTTTCTCTATGGAATGGCTAATATGACTGCAATTTATTAATTTTTAACTGCATAGGTGAAATCGGTATGCGTGAAATCAAAGAGACATTGGGGCAATTGACTACTTGTAGTGTCTGTCTGTTGATCTATTCTGGCTGGTGATTCTCCCAGTATTGTGTAAACCATTATGCTTCATGGTGAAGTGACCCTGAATGCAGTGTTCAGGGGCACACTGACCCATCGGGCACTTGGGCGCTGCCCGAGGGCCCGCGGGTCAGTGGGGGCCCGGTTTTGTAAGGGACCACGGCGGCATACTAACAAACCGCCTCGTCGGTGGCGCTCCAGCGTGCCTTCCTGGGCCCCACGTGCACCCTGCATTGACGCTGCCCCCCACGTGATGCGCGCGCATCACATGGGGAGCGGCCTCAATGCAGGGTGCACATGGGGCCCAGGAAGGCACGCTGGAGTGCCACCGACGCGGTTTGTTAGTGCAACGCCTCCTTACAAAACCGAGCTGCTGGGGTGAGTATACATCCATGTGTGAGCTGGGCAATATACGTCCATGTGTGAGCTGGGGACTATACATCCATGTGTGGGGATCTGGGGCAATATATATCCATGTGTGGGGATCTGGGGCAATATATATCCATGTGTGGGTATCTGGGGCAATATATATCCATGTGTGGGGAGCTGGGGCAATATATATCCATGTGTGGGTATCTGGGGCAATATATATCCATGTGTGGGGAGCTGGGGCAATATATATCCATGTGTGGGGAGCTGGGGCAATATATATCCATGTGTGGGGAGCTGGGGCAATATATATCCATGTTTGAGCTACGGGAGCAATATATATCTATGTTTGAGCTGCTGGGGGCAATATCTATCCATGTGTGAGCTGCACATTACTGTGGGTTTTATTGCTGTGGAGCTCTGATACGCTAATACATACTGCACATTACTGGGAGTTTTATTGCTGTAGAGCTCTGTAATGTGCAGTGTGTCAGGATTGTACAGTATCTTTTAAAGTGATCAGCAGTTTCCCACATTTTCCACAGGGACTTTCTGTGCCGGGGTGCAGCCTTAGCTGCAATGATTGGGTGATGGCTGCTGCAGCAGTGCGGAGCCCGTCTGTGTATGGAGGGGGGGCACAATTCGCTGCTGGGTCCAAGTGGATTTTCAAAAAGGTTATTTTTAGGAGTTCAGAAATGAATTCTTTAACACAATGTACATGTGGGTGTTGCGTTGTAGGGGGTGGGGTTTCTTTTGGGTGTGGCCTCCTGTGGGTGCAGAACAAGGGGGGCCCCATGACCTCCTATTGCCCGGGGGCCCCATTAGTTGTCAGTCCGCCCCTGGCAGTGTACATTGGGTAATTGTGTTATAACGCTTGGTGGTTGATCTACCATATTAGTCTGCCAATATATTGGTCTAAACTAGGGATGTGCAATTTGTTTCGTTCCGAATTGAACTTTGTATGAAATTTAACTTTTTCGTTCTTTTGGGAGCATTTCCGAAATGAAACAATGGCTGCACGAAATTACGAACTCCTGAATCAAAGTTTCAACATGAACAAAATCATTTCATTATGAGACCTAAACGAATTAAAACGGAACGCAAATAATACGAAATGCTGAAAAAAACAGAACTAAACGATCAAAAATGAGAAAAAAGTAACCAAAACAATCTGACATGTAAAAAATAAACAAGGAACAAAATCGTCTAAAACGAAAAAAAAATGGAACAGGTCACGTTTTATTTAATGCAGATGCTGTGCCCCTATATAATATGTATTACAGGTCACTTTATAATTAACTAGTTATTAAGCCTGCCCGGAGGGCAGTCTATTGTTATTGTTTCCAGCTCAGAATCCGTGTCCACATATTTGCTTTTCAATGACCTATCCAAGAGTATCTCTTTATATAAATGCAACGGGAGGGCCGAGTAAGCAGCTGTGATGGATGCGCACGCAGCTGACAGTGCATTACAAAGACATTTATTTATTAGAGCAGGCTCCTCTTCCCTCTTAGATTTGTAAGCTCACGGGAGCGGGTTCCTCTTTATCCTCTTAGATTGTAAGCTCACGGGAACAGGCCCCTCTTAGAATGTAAGCTCACGGGAACAGGCCCCTCTTAGAATGTAAGCTCAAGGGAACAGGCCCCTCTTAGAATGTAAGCTCAAGGGAACAGGCCCCTCTTAGATTGTAAACTCACTGGAACAGGACCCACTTAGATTGTAATAAATATGCCCACTTACAGAGAGCCCCCAGCAGCTCACGCATGGATATAATTGCCCCCAGCAGCTCACGCATGGATATAATTGCCCCAGCTCACTCATGGATATAATTGCCCCAGCTCACTCATGGATATAATTGCCCCAAGCTCAAACATGGATATAATTGCCCCAGCTCACGTATGGATATAACTGCCCCCAGCTCACGTATGGATATAATTGCCCCAGCTCACGTATGGATATAATTTCCCCAGCTCAAACATGGATATACTTGCCCCCAGCTCACGTATGCATAGAATTGCCCCCAGCTCACGTATGGATAGAATTGCCCCCAGCTCACGTATGGATAGAATTGTCCCCAGCTCACACATGGATAGAATTGCTCCCAGCTCAACGACCGCCGGCAGGCCCCCTCTGACATCATCAGAGGGGCCCCACCGGTGGCCATCTTGAAGTCCCTGCTTGCTGGAGCATGGGCCCATCGGCGAGCAGGGACTTCAAGATGGCCGCCGGCGGGCTTCCTCTGACATCATCAGAGGGGGCCCGCCAGCAGCAATCTTGAAGTCCCTGCTTGCCGGTGGGCCTACATTGGCCCAGCCTCCGGCGAGCAGGGAGGCACGCCGGCGGTCAGGGCTGAGGCCCAAAAAAAAAGCAGAGCCGAAAGGAGAGGCGCGTGCAAAGCTTTCTAACAGTTTCAAAGTCCGTCGCGTATGCGCACTCAGTGATTGACGGCGACGGACTTTGGAACTGTTTTATCATATAGGATGCAGATGCTGTGCCCCTATATAATATGTATTACAGGTCACTTTATAATTAATGCAGATGCCATGCCCCTATATAATATGTATTACATGTCAGGAAATTTATTCAAATAAGAAATACGAGATATAAACAATAATAAAACTATCTCGCCCATATTTCTCAGAAACCGATCCTGAGTTTGTTTTCAATTGTATGTTTGTTTCAAAATACCACCGCAACCAAACTAATAGGGTTATTTAGAGAGCAGTGAAAGCTGGAGAATGGAAAATTCTTGGTCAAAATAGCCGATTTGGAAAGTGAGATGAATGGGAGAATTTTTCTGGTTTGGCTATTTTGACCTAGAATTTTTCATTCTCCAGTCATTCTCCTGCTTTTCACCACTCTCTGAATAACCCTGTAGGTAAAAATATATATATTTATTACGTATACAAAATGATTTATTCTCACAACAATAAGTCAAGGATTTATAAAGACAAGAACCATCAGCACATAGATTTCTAGCTTTTAATTAGAATATGTTAGTAACTCCGCACCATGGTTAGTTCGATTTACTTTAATTAGTTAATAACTAAGCATAAATGGTTAGTACAACTTAATAACCGTCTCTGGAAAGAAACCATGTAATTCCCAGCAAACAAACATTCAAAACCAAAGCTAGTATCCTGTGTATATATATATATACTGTCATGGCCGAAATTGTTGGCACCCCAGACATTTTCCCAGAAAATCAAGTAACACATGTTTTGCTATACACATGTTTATTCCCTTTGTGTATTGGAACAAAACAAAAAGGGAGGAAAAAATTGGACATAATGTCACACAAAACTCCAAAAATGGGCTGGACAAAATTCTTGGCACCCTTAGCTTAATATTTGGTTGCACACCCTTTGGAAAAAATAACTGAAATAAGTCGCTTCTATAACCATCAATAATTTTGGACCACTCTTTCTTTGCAAACTGCTCCAGGTCTCTCTTATAGGAAGGGCGCCTTTTCCCAACAGCAATTTTAAGATCTCTCCACAGGTGTTCAATGGGATTTAGATCTGGACTCATTGCTGGCCACTTCAGAACTCTCCAGCGCTTTGTTGCCATCCATTTCTGGGTGCTTTTTGACGTATGTTTGGGGTCATTGTCCTGCTGGAAGACCCAAAATCTCGGACGCAAACCCAGCTTTCTGACACTGGGCTCTACAGTGCGACCCAAAATCCTTTGGTAATCCTCAGATTTCATGATGCTTTGCACACATTCAAGGCACACAGTGCCAGAGGCAGCAAAACAACCCCAAAACATCATTGAACCTCCACCATATTTCACTGTAGGTACTGTGCTCTTTTCTTTGTAGGCCTCATTCTGTTTTCGGTAAACAGTAGAATGATGTGCTTTACCAAAAAGCTCTATCTTGGTCTCATCTGTCGACAAGACGTTTTCTCAGAAGGATTTTGGCTTACTCAAGTACATTTTGGCAAACTGTAGTCTTGCTTTTTTATGTCTCTGTGTCAGCAGTGGGGTCCTCCTGGGTCTCCTGCCATAGCGTTTCATTTCATTTAAATGTCGACGGATATTTTGCGCTGACACTGATGCTCCCTGAGCCTGCAGGACAGCTTGAATTTCTTTGGAACTTGTTTGGGGCTGCTTATCCACATCCGGACTATCCTGCGTTGCAACCTTTCATCAATTTTTCTCTTCCGTCCACCCACAGAGAGATTAGCTACAGTGCCATGGGTTGCAAACTTCTTGATAATGTTGCGCACTGTGGACAAAGGCAAATCTAGATCTCTGGAGATGGACTTGTAACCTTCAGATTGTTGATATTTTTCCACAATTTTGGTTCTCAAGTCCTTGGACAGTTCTCTTCTCCTCTTTCTGTTGTCCATGCTTAGTGTGGCACACACAATGCAAAGACTAAGTGAACTTCTCTCCTTTTTATCTGCTTTCAGGTGTGATTTTTTTTATATTGCCCACACCTGTTACTTGCCCCAGGTGAGTTTACAGGGGCATCAGATGCTTGAAACTATCTTATTTATCCACAATTGTGAAAGGGTGCCAAGAATTTTGTCCAGCCCATTTTTGGAGTTTTGTGTGACATTATGTCCAATTCGCTTTTTTTCCCCCCTTTTTTTGTTTTTTTCCAATACACACAAAGGGAATAAACCTATGTATAGCAAAACATGTGCTACTGCAATACTTTTCTGTGAGAAATACTTGATCTTCTGGAAAAATGTCTGGGGTGCCAACAATTTCGTCCATGACTGTGTGTGTATATATATATCTGTGCTACCTGGATCAACAAAAAGATGAAGCTATGTAAGAAAAACTTATTTAGTGAATCCTCCCCTAATAACAAGGATTAAGCTTCTAATCTTATGCTTTTTAAATTGTAGATTATAAAATCCCTGCTTAATAATTCAATCACAATAGGTCTTCCATTTTCAATATATGTATACATTGCAACAAATAGTTAGGATAAATTGATATCCTTTTATCAGACACTCATTATATTTCTAAACTGCTGGTTAGAAATGTATAAGGTTCGGATCTAGCGATATCAGAGATAAATCTCAGTCTATATTCATTGCAATATATACGCACTTACAGTATATATATATCTACATTAATTCCACTTAAATTGCTTTCATACTTTACCTGTTCCCACTGGATTCAGTCCTTTCTGTGAACTTCGTATGATATCAGTGGATGTAATGAGTTAAATAGAGAGTGTGTGATAATTTGTGAGAATCTTATAGAAAAGTTTCTAAAAGTTAGGAATTCTTCTGTCCCTTTTTTTGAGCCTCTCCATGAGCATGACTCGTGGGATGAGTGAGAGAGGAAAAGTGAATGCGTGAGTGAAAGGGAGAATGAGAATGCATGAGAGGAAGAAATGAAACTGAATGATTGCCTGCTCTCTAGTTAGATAGATATAGGGTGTTTGACATCACTTATCACGTGCTTCTAATTAGCATAACATATACAGTTGTGTTCAAAATTATTCAAACCCCCAATGCTGTAAAGGGTTTTAGGGAATTTAGTGCACATTTGTAATTGTATTCAGAATGAAATCCTACAAGGACTTTTTAAAGAACCATATGCTACTAAAATGACATCAATTGGTTTTGTAATACAGTAGTAAATGTTTCTTTTGTGAATTCTTCATTGACACAATTATTCAACCCCTTAAAGACTACCACTCTGAAGAACAGAGGTTCATTCAAGTGTTTTCAATCAGGTATTGAAAACACCTGTGGATGTCACGGAGCAGCAATAAAGCATAATAAGCACCAATTAGGAAGCTTTAAAATGACTGATACTCAGCTCCTTCTAGACATTTACTGGTGTAGTACAAACATGGTGAAGTCAAGAGAATGGTCCAGGAAGACAAGAGAAGAGGTGATTACTCTTCACAGGAAGGGCAATGGCTATAAGAAGATTGCAAAAAAGTTAAACATACCAAGAGAGACCATAGGAAGCATCATTCGCAAATTCAAGGCAAAGGGCACTGTTGAAACGCTACCTGGTCGTGGCAGAAAGAAGATGCTGACTTCGACTGCTGTGCGCTACCTGACGTGTAAAATTTGTCAGATGTGGGTACAGAAGTTTCAGCTCAGAAAATACGGCGCACACTGCATAATGAAGGCCTCCATGCCAGAACTCCCAGGCGCACCCCCTTGCTGTCTCCAAAGAATAAGAAGAGTCGACTGCGGTATGCCAAAAGTCATGTGGACAAACCACAGAAGTTTTGGGATAGTGTTCTGTGGACTGATGAAACAAAATTAGAACTGTTTGGGCTCATGGATCAACGCTATGTTTGGAGGAGGAAGAACAAGGCCTATGAAGAAAAGAACACCTTGCCTACTGTGAAGCATGGTGGGGGGTCAATCATGCTTTGGGGCTGTTTTGCTTCTGCAGGTACAGGGAAGCTTCAGCGTGTGCAAGGTACCATGAATTCTCTTCAGTACCAGGAGATATTGGATGACAACGTGATGCAGTCCGTCACAAACCTGAGGCTTGGGAGACGTTGGACCTTTCAACAGGACAATGATCCCAAGCATACCTCCAAGTCCACTAGAGCATGGTTGCAGATTAAAGGCTGGAACATTTTGGAGTGGCCATCGCAGTCACCTGACTTAAATCCGATTGAGAACCTCTGGTGGGACTTAAAGAAAGCAGTTGCAGTGCGCAAGCCTAAGAATGTGACTGAACTGGAGGCTTTTGCCCATGACGAATGGGCGAAGATACCCGTAGATTGCTGCAAGACACTTGTGTCAAGCTATGCTTCACGTTTAAAAGCTGTTAGTACTTAGTACAACATCCTTTTACAGTTATAAGATTGAATGTCACTTGGGGGTTGAATAAAACTGATAATGATGTGAGCACAGAACAGACATTTGTGGTTTATTTCATTATAAATGTTATGTTATATTTGTCTGACCTACACGTGCCTCTTTGATTTAATTGTAAGCAAGAGGACTGAATGATCAAAATCAATGTCAAACTGGCCAAAACACTCAATTTCAGTGGGGGTTGAATAATTTTGAACACAACTGTATGTTCAATGATATTCAATGATACCTGTCAACTCATAATATAACACTAGAGGGCAGTGTTGATATAAAAATAAAATTGCATTATTTAATTCTTATTTTGCTCTTACATGGGTCCTAGGTCACATTCTTAGCAAAGAACGTCTCACTTTTCCCCAAACTTTTGTCTGTAACAGTCATTTTTAAATTTAGGATCACAGATTTTACTTCTACTCCCCTATTTCAAGGTTTGAATCTTCTCAGTTAAAGTATATTCTTCTAATTTTAAACTAAAAAAATATCTCTAAGGCTGGGGTCAGACCAGCGCACTTTTAACGTGCGTTCTGGCGCACATAATTACGGCCGCACTAGCAGCAGATGGCCAATATACGATGTACGGCCGCACAAAAGTCAGACCGTGCAACGCAAGTGGAATTTGAACGCATTTTTTTGAGAACGCTGAACCGCTAGTACTGACGTACTGAGTGCGCAGCTGCGGCATAGCGGCGTGTGTGCGAGATTAGGAGATGTCAGACGCTGCTGATGTCCAGCCTACATAACATCCAGACACAAAAAGAGTTTTATTGATCCGTACAAAATCACGCCCGAAAATGCGCGTCGTCTGACCGTTTTTGCGCATTCCGTGAAAAAATACGTCAATGCGTTCGGACGCACTTTTTCACGTTCGCGGGGAAAAATGCTTTCGTCTGACCCTAGCCTTAATCTTTCACTAATTTACCAACATAGTTATACACTACAAAAATATTGGAACATCTAAATAAATATTGAATACATAATATCTATGTGAATATAATATATATATATATATATACTTTTGCATAGATATATATATTTTTTAAGGTTTAAAATATATTTTATTCAAGGACTTCTTAGCTAAAGCAGACCATTATAAATTTACTTTTGACATGTCTAGCACTTTATCTATAGCTAACATATATCAAATAGGACAGCCTCTATAGCATAGCGTCATGTCTACCTAATATTCATTTTAAAACCCACACATAAATCTTTTATTCCTTTCTAATGATTTTAAACTCTTTTTGAACCCCAGTCTTCTCATAAGTAGGTGAAAGGTAATTCCAAGAAAAAAATGTTTTCTAAGAAAGAATCTGGATTAACCCCTTCGCTGCTATGGACGCGCTGAGCGCGTCCACCCGCAGGTAACGTTCCTTGCGGTGGACGCGCTGAGCGCGTCCTCCCTTTGGGACCAGCGATCGCCGGGTTCCGGCTGATCGCTGGGCCCCCCGGTGCGGGCTGACATCCTCGATGTCAGCCCAGCACCCGGAACCGCCGCCGGCCTAATTAGGTGTCATCGCGGTGGCGCGATGACACCTAATTCAGGCGCCCCCCCCCGCATGTGCGGAGGAGGCGCCTGAAAGGGAGGGGGGAGGTCCTTTGGACCTCTCTCCCACCTGATCGCCGGCGTTGCGGGGGTTAATACAGGCACCGTTTGGAAGGGCACAGCCTGCCCTTCCTAACGGTGCCTGGAATTAACCCCATGGGGGCTGGATCACGAATCGGCGCCGAAAAGCGCCGGTTCGTGATCCTTTCCCGGAGCTGGCCGACATCTTGGATGTCGGCCAAGCTTCCGGGAATGCCCCCTGAGGACTGGCGTCATCGTGCATAGCACGATGACGCCAGTCTTGGAGTTAACCCCTAACTGCCACCAATGGTGGAGATAGGGGGTTCATTGGAACCCCCTATCTCCCGATCCGTGGCAGTTAGGGGTTAATGTTTGATATTGTTGGATCGGCCAGAGCATGGCCGTTCCAACAATACCAAACATGAGTATGAAAAAAGTTATTTAAAAAAATTAAAAATAAAATAAATTATTGTTTTTTTATAATTTTTTTTATTTTTTTTGTTCGTTAATTCAGCAATATTGTTCCCATTTCAATTATAATGTGAACAATGATACTGCACTAGCGATTTTTGTATGCGGTGCGTTTGTTAAAAATCGCGTAATTTTCCCCAAAAAAAAAATGTAACGAGACCCCATCTCTAATTTTTTTAACAAGCGCACCCCATACAAAATATAACCGCAATTGCTCGCATCTTAAAATGTGGAAAAAAAACACTTTACACGTTGTAAATTATTGAAAATTCATATTTTATTGCATTTTTTTGTTATAATATACAGTTGTGTTCAAAATTATTCAACCCCCACTGAAATTGAGTATTTTAGCCAGTTTGACATTGATTTTGATCATTCAGTCATCTTGCTTACAATTAAATCAAAGAGGCACGTGTAGGACAGACAAATATAACATAACATTTATAATGAAATAACCACAAATGTCTTTTCTGTGCTCACATCATTATCAGTTTTATTCAACCCCCAAGTGACATTCAATCTTAGTACAACATCCTTTTACAGTTATAACAGCTTTTAAATGTGAAGCATAGCTTGACACAAGTGTCTTGCAGCGATCTACGGGTATCTTCGCCCATTCGTCATGGGCAAAAGCCTCCAGTTCAGTCACATTCTTAGGCTTGCGCACTGCAACTGCTTTCTTTAAGTCCCACCAGAGGTTCTCAATCGGATTTAAGTCAGGTGACTGCGATGGCCACTCCAAAATGTTCCAGCCTTTAATCTGCAACCATGCTCTAGTGGATTTGGAGGTATGCTTGGGATCATTGTCCTGTTGAAAGGTCCAACGTCTCCCAAGCCTCAGGTTTGTGACGGACTGCATCACATTGTCATCCAATATCTCCTGGTACTGAAGAGCATTCATGGTACCTTGCACACACTGAAGCTTCCCTGTACCTGCAGAAGCAAAACAGCCCCAAAGCATGATTGACCCCCCCGCCATGCTTCACAGTAGGCAAGGTGTTCTTTTCTTCATAGGCCTTGTTCTTCCTCCTCCAAACATAGCGTTGATCCATGGGCCCAAACAGTTCTAATTTTGTTTCATCAGTCCACAGAACACTATCCCAAACCTTCTGTGGTTTGTCCACATGACTTTTGGCATACTGCAGTCGACTCTTCTTATTCTTTGGAGACAGCAAGGGGGTGCACCTGGGAGTTCTGGCATGGAGGCCTTCATTACGCAGTGTGCGCCGTATTGTCTGAGCTGAAACTTCAGTACCCACATCTGACAAATCTTTTCTCAGTTCCTCAGCAGTCACACGGGGACTTTTCGTCACTCTACGCTTCAGGTAGCGCACAGCAGTCGAAGTCAGCATCTTCTTTCTGCCACGAGCAGGTAGCGTTTCAACAGTGCCCTTTGCCTTGAATTTGTGACTGATGCTTCCTATGGTCTCTCTTGGTATGTTTAACATCTTTGCAATCTTCTTATAGCCATTGCCCTTCCTGTGAAGAGTAATCACCTCTTCTCTTGTCTTCCTGGACCATTCTCTTGACTTCACCATGTTTGTAACCACACCAGTAAATGTCTAGAAGGAGCCGAGTATCACAGTCATTTTAAAGCTGCCTAATTGGTGCTTATTATGCTTTATTGCTGCTCCGTGACATCCACAGGTGTTTTCAATACCTGATTGAAAACACTTGAATGAACCTCTGTTCTTCAGAGTGGTAGTCTTTAAGGGGTTGAATAATTGTGTCAATGAAGAATTCACAAAAGAAACATTTACTACTGTATTACAAAACCAATTGATGTCATTTTAGTTGCATATGGTTCTTTATAAAGTCCTTGTAGGATTTCATTCTGAATACAATTACAAATGTGCACTAAATTCCCTAAAACCCTTTACAGCATTAGGGGTTGAATAATTTTGAACACAACTGTACAGACAGGTCATGACGTATTCATATAATAATGACATATTATGAATCTGCCGAGTCTGACGGAAAGAACGATATATAATATGTCTGGGTCATATTCTAAAATAAGCCTTCAAAACGCATTTAAACATGATGAGCAAAATCGGTAAAAATGAGCTCAGCACAGAGGTGGGAAAAGCCTCCAGTAGCGAAAGGGTTAATACGAATATACACAAAATGGCGACCGGATCCATTTTGTTTTCCTATGAAAATAACCGACATACAGACAGGTCACTTTATAATTCATGCAGATGCCGTGCCCCTATATAATATGTATTACAGGTCACTTTATAATTCATGCAGATGCCGTGCCCCTATATAATATGTATTACAGGTCACTTTATAATTAATGCAGATGCCGTGCCCCTATATAATATGTATTACATACAGGTCACTTTATAATTATTAATTAATGCAGATGCTAGGTTTTTTCCACCATAGTTTTCAAACTTTTCAATGTTAAAAGAAATACCTGTATTTAACAGTTTATTAAATATATCTTAAAGCGTTTATTTTTTTCACTTACAGCAAGAAATAAATAAATGCAGACACTTCTTGCTGAAAGTGAAAAAAATAAACGCTTTAAGATATATTTAATAAACCGTTAAATACGGGATTTTTTTTAACCTTGAAAGCTATGATGGAAAAAAGGCTAGTTTCTTTTAAAATAACTTGCTGTAAGTGGAAAAAAATAAACGGTTTAATAATATATTACTCACAAAAATGGGAAAATGACATAACCTATTGAAACAGACTGCCGTATCGACCCAAATTGACGAAACGACAACCTGCCGAAAGAAAAAAAAACGAACCAACGGCGTGCACATCCCTAGTCTAAACTACTTTTATCTATCCTATTTTGTCATATCTCAATTTTTGTTGGTGTTTGTGGATATGGGTTGTTCCCATAATGATTATTGGGCTTTTCTCTACAAATATTCTTCGTAGAGCGACTTATTGCACATTTGGTAGCCTTTGTGTGATTGATTCCTATTAAGGATCTCTATTTGCCTATCCGCACCAGTTTTTATTATTGGTCTGTATATGTGGTGTTTGTTACTGTTTTTTTTTTTGTCCTTTTTTATGTTGCATTTTTCTCCTTTTAGTAAAGATTGTGCTTGGTAGGTTTCTACTTATTATGTTTTTCTTTTTGCAACCATTACCCCTTGCTTCATGTATAGGTAGAACGGGGGTTCTTTTTCCCATCTACTTAGGGTATGGATCATTTTGTGTTTTAAGTGGGTTAGGCTCGACGTAGAGGCCAGGGATTTTAATTTACACCTCTTATATAAGAGAGCCCTTATTGGTCTCTCTTCGTTCTATGTTTGTTCTTGTACTTCAGTGACAACAGCCTGTGCCCTCCTAGAAAGCATCCCCAGTTTGACAGGCTGTATAAAATCCGCCCCCTGATTACCCACTTCGGCGCCAGGTTTGCAGAGGCTTATACACCTGGAAGGAATATCTGCGTGGATGAATGAAGTATAAGGGAAGGCTGGGATTCAAGCAGTATATTCCTTCCAAGCGCTCCAGGTATGGAGTGAAGGTGTATAAGCTCTGTGGGTATACTCAGGCCTTCCGTGTGTACGAGGGAAAGGATAGCAACCTTGACCTTCCAGGTTGCCTAGAACACCTGGGAACCAGTGGAAAGATTGTGTGGGACCTAATTTTTCCCCTGATGAACAAAGGGTACCACGTGTATATTGACAATTTTTATACAAGTATTCGCAAGAACTGCATAGGTTTCCCAGCACAGCTTGCCCGCACTCGGCTAAAAAGGGGGGGGGGACCTCAGCTCTGCGCCAAGAGGAGCTGTTGGCGGTCAAGTACAGAGACAAGAAGGATGTATACCTTCTCACCACCATCCACTCTGAGAGGTCTGTAGAGGTCTCTGTACGTGGCAGAGCTGAGGGCGCAAGGAAGCCAGTGTGCATCAAGGCCTATAACCGGCATATGGGTGGGGTTGATCTGGCAGATCAGCTGCTCCAGCCCTACCAGATTATGCAGAAGAGACAAGGGCCTGGTACAAAAAGGTTGCAATTTACCTGATGCAAACTGCAACCCACAATGCCTTTTTGTTATTCAAGAAGGCATACCCCGGAGTGAGACTGACGGTTTTACAGTTCCAGCTCCAGGTCATTTTGGGGTTTTTGTACCAAGATGCACCTGCTCCCCAGGCGGTGATGGAGGACAGAGTTGGGGCTACACATTTTATTTATAAAATCCCCCCTACTGAGGCCAAACAGACCCCAAAAAAGAGTCGGGGTTATTCAAAGAGATCCGAATTGTGACCGAAGGGTAACTGACACTGAAATTCAGCGTACGGTTACCTTTCTTGGCCATTCGGCTATCCAGAGAGCAGGCAGTTCGCCAAATGTTGGCGAATTGTCTGCACATACGATGCCTATTCGTTGCCTGTTCGAGGGCAGTGAAATCCCCATAGAGAAACAATGCTTAATTTATTCAGAGAACAAAAACCAGCAGTGAAAAGTTGCCGAACTGCCCTGCTGTTCGGTGGTTTCATGCGACAGATTTATTCCGGCGAATCCCATAGACTTCATTGTTAAAAATATTCCCGTTTTTTTAATTCAAAAACTAATAAACCGTTGATTTGTAATATTCTGCAGTAAAAAGTCTCTTTATTAATAGATTTTTTTTTTAGGATCTTTCAGGCATTTTTCGGGATTTTTTTGTGAATTTTTTTTTTTTTTTTTTATTAAATCGTTTTTCTTTTTTCTGTAACTGCCCTTTTATTATCATTCATTGGATCTTCTTTGTAAATTTCAGACATTTTCATTCTGTGGTTTCTTTGCAAACAGCGTTTCACTTGTCAAACATTCAAGCGTACTGTATTTTAATTTTTTTTTCACTTCATTCGTCTGCGGTGTCGGCCTTTTCCAGCAGCTGCGCTGCGCTGTAATCGACGGCTGGTCGGGTTTCTCCGGCGTGTTTGGCGGGGTTGATCCGGATGGTTTTGCAGGTTTCGTGTGTGTTCGCCGGGTTTTGCAGTGCGGTTTGCTGCGGCTTTTCTCTGCATTACGACGGCCCTGTGGTGCTTGCTGAATACACTGCAGGGTCACCGAAATGGGATGGCCAAATCACACCGAATTGAAGAGCATGAGAAGTCACCGAATGTGCGGTGACTTTTCGATTCTCTTTGAATAACCCTGAGTGTGTTTCAAGAGGGGGCAGAGAAAAGACACCTTTTACTGCCCAAAATGCCCAGGTCCGTGTCTTTGACTGTATCAAGCAGTATCATACTCTGCGTGATCTGTAATTTCTTTAACTTTTCTATTTTTTGTTAGTTACAGTTTAGTTTATTTTTTTATTTTTTACTTTTACTGCACCAGACGTTTAAATTTTATTGCTCCATTTTTATGTTCTAAAATTGGTGCTGTATTTTACCAAACTCCTGGCAAACCTATGCATCGGTGTACTCAGGAGGCCTTGCAGAAAACAACCTGGAGCATTTTCATGCAGTAAGTGACAACAGTGTCTCCTAAATCGCAGTCCAAAAATAATGTGGGTGTAAAAAAGAAAAATTACCACCACATCCTTTCCAATTTGTTTGGGTTAAACGGTTGCATCTTTTGGCATCAAAACACTCCATTTACAATACCTTGGAGTGTCAGCTTACCAAATATATGCACTTTTATAGCAATAAAACAAATTGGGGTATGTAAAAAGGCCCCCAAAAAAGATGGACAAAAAAGATATGTCAAATTTTAGAAAAATGGCAAGCACATGTCAGAAGATTGGTGTAGCATCCCGAAAACAACCCAACAAACCTATGCATGGCTGGTATCACTTTACTCAGAAGATGTTGCTGAACTTATTTGGTGTGTTTTTTGGCAGTAACCCATAACTGGAGTTGACAATTCATGCCTAAACTACAATGTGTGAAAAAATAACACAAAAAGGTGGCTACCTGAAAGTTTGACAAAGACTGTGTTAGAACTAGTGTGTCACGTTCCCACGTTCCAAACCTGTCTTCCCACCCTCTGTATTTGTATTTTTGTGTTTTTTCCCTTGTGTTTCTGTTGCTGCCAATTCCTGGGTGGCCTCCCATGGGTTAATTGGTGTTCTGTGTGCTGCTCACCTGTTGACCCTTGCCTTGATTTCCCCTGCCTATATTAGAGCAATGTACCTATAGTACATTGCTGGGTCATTTTACTTTGCCTGGTCTCCTTGCGACTTGTGTCCTGAGAGCTCCTTGCTGTGTTCCTGTTATCCTCCGTTTGTTCATCCTTGTTTAGTTTTTGCCTCTGTTATTTCTGTTCCAGTTTATGTCAGTTCCTTTTGTGTATTTAGTTCTGTCTATTGCTGTATTTTGGTTTGCTGTTTATGTTCCATTCTGATTCCCCGGTTACCGATTTTGGCTTGGCTGACTTCCCTTCTGGTTCCTATTCCTATATCCTGTATGACGTACTCTCTCTGGTTATGACTTTTTGGCTTTCCTCTATATGACTACTCTATAGTATTTTCCTTGTCTGTACCGTTTCCAGGTAACCCTGTTATCTGTATACAACAAAAGACTCTGTACGGCTTCAAGGTAATACTTTCCTTTAGATTAGATCCGGGTATCCTAAAGACCGGCCTTTCAGTGCAGGGAATCTTTGGTATTGCCGTACAGAGGTCTTTTGTTAACCCTGTGTTGCTTTCATCTGTCCTTGCAGTTTACACTGCATCTCTGCATATAGGGGCTTCTCTCCGGAACCAGGGCCTCACCTTGCTGCGAGTTATATTCATAGGGATATATATACAGACCGACCACTTCCAAGGATCGGAGGGCAAGGATAGGGTGGTGCGTGCCTGGTGGTACTGCCACCGTGACATAGTTTTATTTTAAACACTTTCCATACACTATCTGAACTACCCTAGGGTGTGTACTTTCTAGAAATATATGGTTTGATGGGGTTAAAGTAGTTTGACCGGCTTCAAAAATGTCCCAAATAAGACATGGGTGCATGATGACCAAATGTGAAAATTCCAAGTTGGAAAACTGAAATGCGCACTCCCCAAATAAGACCTATTAGCCACCAAATAACCTGACATACCTATACATGGGTGGTATCACATTACTCAGAAGAGGTTGTTGAACACATTTTGGGGTGTTTTTTGGCAGTAACACTTAAAGTTCTCAGTACATGTATTCTTACATTGCACTCTACGTAAAAAAATCACCAAAAGTTTTTTTGTCTCAAAATTTGGCATAGATTTGTGGTAAAATAGTTGCACGAAAAGAGTCAGAAAACCCCACGTTTAATACCTTGGGTTGTGTACATTTAAAAAATATATGTATATGTGGAGGGTTATTAAGGTATTATTCACAGATATCAGTGTTACAATGTCACTATCACTAATTTTGAAAATGAACCCTTTGGAAATGACAAAGTGCTACTTGCACTTATTGTCATATACTTCGCTTTTTTCCCATCTTATATGTAAACATTGGGGGCTATATTATTTATTTGCAAAGTATTTTACCAGGAAAGATACATTGAAATTGCTCTCGTTTTCAAGTATGTCCTGGGTTCAAGAACATTGCAATTTTACAGTTGTTACAGAAATACAAAGTAAAATGCAAGATATTAAAAACAAAACACAAATATACAGATTAACACAGAAAATAAATATGTAAGTAATATAGGCACTATGTTACATGTTTACAGGTGCATTCTGTATTGAGGTATGTTAATAGGGAGCTCTTGAGTGACTTAAGACTGGGGGGAGATTTGATGGCATCTGGGAGGTTATTCCTTAATTGCAGTGCTCTGTAGGATAATGAGGATCGAGCCACTTTCTTTATATATTGTAGTATTGCAAGTAAGGTGCTGTACCAGGGTCGGAGGTTATAGGATGCGGGAACTGCTAGGGTGGCAGTTTCCCAGAAAATCTCTTAAACACCAGGTTGGAAATGTGTAGAGTCTCTAGATTCCAGTGACGGCCAGTTTATCTCTTTTAACATGTCACAGTGAGTGGTGGGTCTTGTAGTTACATTGTAGCACAAAGCGGCAGAATGAGTTATATAATGTAGTAAGTTTATGAAGGTGTGTTTGCGGGGCAGCTGCATACACTACATCTCCGTATTCAATCGCCGGCATAAGCATTTGTTGTACAATTTGCTTTCTTACCGCAGGGCTCAGGCAGGATTTGTTTCTGTACAGGGCACCTAGTTTACAGTAAAGTTTAGATGGGAGTTTTTCAATGTGGGGGCCAAAGGATAGATTTGGGTCTAGCCACATACCTAGATATTTGAGAGCAGTGACTGTGGTCAGTGTGCCATTTGATTTTGTCCTGACACATAGATGGGGATTTTGCAATTTATGTAGTTTAGGTGCTGTTCCACAGAGCATCGTAACAGTTTTGTCAGTATTTAAGAAAAGTTTGTTATCTGCAATCCCAGGACGTACTTGAAAACGAGAGAAATCTCCATATATCCTTCCTGGTAAAATCCTTTATAAATAAATCCACGTTTCTACCTCTGTGAATTGTTCTTGCAGCTCGGCCTCCAGCTGCGGGAGATTTGGTATAGATTACGGTGTCATCTGCGTACATGTGTACAGTTGAGGCTTTGCAGATATTGGGCAGATCATTTGTGAATAGCAGGGGGCTGAGTATCGAACCTTGGGGTACTCTGCATGTGACTGGGAGGAGGAGGGAGGAGCTGCCAGAAATGGACACATGTTGCGATCGGTTGGATACATACGATTGAAATCAGGTTAGCGTGCGATCACTAATACCAGAGTTTTTTTTTTCTTTTTCATATAAAGATTTTTATTGGAGTGCACACATGAATGGTACAAACATGCAAATAAAGAAAGCATCAAAAGGAAGAGACATAGATTTGCAACATTGGCAATAAGCAATACAATTCTAATGAATTATCGTTGAACTCTGGAAAGGGGTCTATTGTGCAGACTCCATTTTTCAATAAAAATATAAATCCTAAACTAAAATAAAACATACAACATGGCAGCACTACAGTCTTACATATCGAGGAGCCTTATATCAAAAGTCCAGAATCGACAAACACCCTCCATCCCTCCCACGTTTCGTCCAGTTGGCATATAGAATTATTCGCTGTGTGGAACATTTCCTCATATTTAAAAACCCTTTCGAGGGCAACCATAACCTCCCTCATAGAGGGGCAGACGGAAGAACGCCAATGTCTTGCTACAACTATTTTAGCTGTCCCAAGTACCATGGAAATAAACCTCCTATGACGGGTCTGAATGTTAACGGGTAAAAGATGCAAGAGGTACACTTTCGGGCAGATTGGGAGCGTAAGCAAAGTACAATGGGAAATCAATCTACTTAACTTTTCCCAATATCCCCCCAGAATAGGACATAGCCAAAACGTATGTAATAGAGAGCCAGGACCGGTGAGACACTGTCACGAATCCCCCTGAATACCAGAATAGTGGTCCCTATACGTAGACCGCTCTCTACCCTTCCGATCCTTGAATGGTCGGCACAACTAGACAGATAATTAACCAGACAATAGACAAACAAGGGTAAACACCAGACAGATGTACAGAATAGAGTAGTCGTTCTCCCTAGGACCTTAGTAATATAAGAGGTAGTCTGATGTGTGCTTAGGGTGCCACACAGACTGACCTCGGTACCAAAGTTAAGAGCAGAACCGTGAGAAGAGTAAATGCCAATACCAGGGGTTATACACAGGGTGGTTCGTTCGCCAATGCCAGGGGTCATACACAGAATGGTTCGTTTGCCAATGCCAGGGGTCATACACAGAATGGTTCGTTTGCCAATGCCAGGGGTCATACACAGAATGGTTCGTTTGCCAATGCCAGGGGTCATACACAGAATGGTTCGTTCGCCAATGCCAGGGGTCATACACAGAATGGTTCGTTCGCCAATGCCAGGGGTCATACACAGAATGGTTCAAGTCAGAAGCAAGGTCAGACACAGATATTTTGCCAAAAAACACAAGAGCTCTGCGGGAAGTGAATACCACGTCAGGGCACCGGCGAACTAGTGAAGCCGGGTTTTAAACCCGGCGGGTCCGCGTCATAACGCCAGGCTCCGCCCCCCGGCGTCCCACGTGAGCGCACCCGGTGGCGTTATTATTCGGCGCCTGGCCAGCGAGCAGCGAGGAATCTGCTGCCAGGCGCCCCAGAACAGAGCCATCCGTGACAGAACCCCCCCTCCACGGGCGGCCACTGGACGACCCCCAGGGGCACGGGGGTGTGTCACATAGAAGGCCTTCACCAACCGAGGGGCATGGACTTCAGCAGCCGGAATCCAAGAACGATCCTCTGGACCGTAACCCACCCAATCGACCAAGTACTGTAAGGACCCCCTAGACATCCTGGCATCCAGAATGGCCTTAACCTCGAACTCCTCCTCGCCCTCCACAGAGACAGGAGGAGGTGGAGCACGGGCCTTGGTGTACCGGTTACATAACAACGGTTTCAAAAGGCTTACGTGGAACACATTGTGTATCCTAATATGGGGGGGCAATGCCAAAGCATAGGAGACTGGGTTGAGTCGCCGCAGAATCTTATAGGGGCCGATATATCTAGGTGCCAACTTCATGGAAGGCACTAAGAGCTTGATATTCCGTGAAGAAAGCCAAACCCTGTCCCCAACTTGATACACGGGTGCCTGCCTCCTGTGTCTGTCGGCCTTGGTTTTCTGGATGGCACTACTCTCTTCCAGTGCCTGTTTGACTCTCTCCCAAGTCTCTTTCAATGATGCCAAATGCTCATCCAAAGCAGGAATCGTGGTATCAGGAAACGTAGCGGGGAGCACGGGAGGATCAAAACCATAAACAGTGAAGAAAGGGGAATGTCCTGTGGATTCACTCACTGCACTGTTCAAAGCATACTCTGCCCATGGTAACAGGTCTGACCAGTTATTTTGTTGTTCTGATATAAAGCACCTGAGATATTTCTCTATATTTTGGTTGGCTCGTTCTGCTGCTCCGTTAGTCTGGGGGTGATAGGCCGAAGAGAAGGATAAGTCTATCCCCACATTCTTACAAAACCCTTTCCAGAATCTGGAGACGAATTGGGTCCCCCTATCAGAGACAATCTCCAGAGGAATACCGTGTATGCGGACCACGTTAGAAATGAAAATGGGCACCAGTTCGGCTGCCGAAGGTAGTTTCCGAAGAGGAACATAATGACCCATCTTGGAGAATCGATCTATGACCGTAAGTATAACTGTATTCCCTCTTGACTCAGGTAAGTCTACTATGAAATCCATGGCTACATGCGACCATGGTCGTTCGGGGATCGGCAAAGGCTGGAGTAAACCAATGGGTGCTGTTTTGGGACTTTTATGTCTTGTGCACACCTCGCACACAGCTATGTAATCTTTAACATCTCGGCGCAATGTGGGCCACCAGAGGAGTTTACGGATACTAGACACTGTTTTGGTGATACCCATATGCCCAGAGGTTTTATTGTCATGATAAACGTTAAATACTTCCTCTCTTTCGTTCTCAGGTACAAAGAGTTTCGCGGGAGGTTTCCCCCCAGGAGCTGCACCCTGGACGGTCTGCAACCTTTTCACTAGAGGAGACGAGACACTAATCGTGGTAGAGGCTATAATCCTTTCCTGGGGTACAATGGGATGCTGATCTTGGATATTATGTTCATAAGATTCATACTGTCTCGATAATGCGTCTGCTTTAATGTTTCTGGACCCAGGTCTATAGGTAAGCACGAAATTAAAACTTGAAAGAAACAATGACCATCTCGCTTGTCTGGAATTTAAACGTTTAGCATCTCCAATGTACGTGAGATTCTTATGATCGGTTATGATAACGATCGGGTCCCTAGACCCCTCCAATAAGTATCTCCATTCTGCCAAGGCCGAGATGACTGCTAACAACTCTCTATTTCCGATGTCATAGTTCCTCTCTGCCGGGGACAATTTCCGAGAATAGAAGCCGCATGGATGCAAGGGTTTGTCGGGTGCCTCCCTTTGGGACAAGACTGCACCAAGACCTAGTTCGGAGGCGTCCACTTCTACTTGGAAAGGCAGAGCCGGATCTGGATGTCGGAGAACAGGGGCAGTAGTAAATGCTTGTTTAAGTACCTCAAAGGCTTGAGTGGCTTGAGGTGTCCATTTCTGATTTCCCACCCCTTTCTTTGTCATAGCCGTGAGGGGAGCTACCAAGGCTGAAAAGTCTTTAATGAATCTCCGATAGTAGTTAGTAAACCCCAGAAACCTCTGGATGGCTTTAAGCCCTTGGGGTAGAGGCCAGTCAAGAATTGCTGAGAGTTTTTTAGGATCCATTTGAAAACCCTCAGGGGTTATTATATAACCAAGGAAATGCACTGTTTCTATGTCGAATAAACATTTTTCTAGTTTACAATACAATCCAGCCTTCAATAGTTTTTTCAACACTTGTTTCACGTGGGCGTGATGAGTTTCCACATCAGGAGAGTATATCAGGATGTCATCCAGATATACTATGACGAACTCTTGCAGAAAATCCCTTAGGGTATCGTTTATGAGGTCCTGAAAAACGGCTGGCGCATTACATAATCCAAAGGGCATCACCAGGTATTCATAATGCCCGCTACGTGTATTAAAAGCCGTTTTCCATTCATGCCCCTTTTTAACCCTAACCAGGTTGTAAGCTCCGCGTAAATCGAGCTTCGTATATATACGGGCCCCTTTTAATCGGTCGAACAATTCTGTTATGAGAGGTATGGGATATGCATTTCTTATAGTTATCCTATTCAAACCTCTATAATCGATGCAAGGTCGCAGATCTCCCTCTTTTTTGGAGACAAAAAAGAAACCTGCTCCTGCTGGAGAGGAGGACCGTCTGATGAATCCTCGCTCTAGATTCTCCCTTATGTATTCCTCCATAATGTCATTTTCTTTTTGTGACAAAGGGTATACGTGTCCCCTAGGAGGCATAGTACCGGGGAGTAAATCAATAGCACAGTCATATGGACGATGTGGTGGTAGGACCTCAGTCCTGGCTTTAGAGAACACCTCCTTTAATGCCAGATAACAGTCAGGGACCTCTGTAGATAAAGGAGGGGCTGTGGCAATATTGAGGCTACCAATCACATTGACCCTGCCTAGGCAATTAGACTGACAACTAGGACCCCAACATTTTATGTCTCTCTGGACCCAATCAATAACCGGGTTGTGCTCTGTTAACCATGGAAACCCAAGAACGACAGGACATGAGGGAGATTCAATAATTTGAAATCTTATCGTTTCATGGTGCAAAACTCCTGTTTTCATACATACATCGACAGTGTCGTGAGTGATATGTGGACATGACAGGGGTTTACCATCTATGGCCTCCACCATTAGAGGCTTCTCCTTGAGAACCAGAGGTAAGAGGTTTTTGGCAGCAAAATATTTGTCCATGAAATTACCTGAGGCCCCAGAGTCTAAGAACGCCTCAGTCTTGAGGTGAACCCCCTCCCAGGTTAGGGAGATCGGTACCAGAATCCTGGATTTTTTTTTTTCACTATCCACAAAGGAGGCATACAGAGAACCGATAACCTGGGTATTGGCTGTTCTTTGACCCGATTTGCCACTCTCCCCCCTGCTAACCCTGGGTCTCTGAGGACATTGAAGGCGGAAATGATCAGCCCCTGCACAATAGAAGCAGAGCCCCTTTTCTCTTCTGTGAGCTCTTTCTGCTTCCGAAATACCCGTTTTTCCTATTTGCATAGGTTCAACGACTGGCATATCTGTTTTTGCGTTCTCCGGGTTACCTGACGTACTGGTGTGTCTGGGTAATAAGGGTAAAGGAGGCAAGACCCTTCTGGGTCTGTCTCTGGGGTGTCTCCTTTCCCTAATTTGATCGTCCATGGCTATGCAAAAATCAATCAGATGGTCCAGATTTTCTGGTAATTTTAAGGGAGCCAGCTCAAACATAAAAGCCTCGTTCAGGCCTTCGGTAAAGGCTAAGGTTAAAACGTCGTTCGGCCAAAGCACCTCTGACGTCAAAGTCTTAAACTCTATGGCATAGTCGGAGACCCTCCTATTACCTTGTTTAATGTGAAACAAGGACCTACCCGCATTGGTAGCCCTTCTAGAGGGATCAAAGGTACGTTTTAACTCAGAGGTAAAACCCTCATAGTCATAGATGATGGGTTTCTTATTTTCCCACAATGGCGTAGCCCATAATAAAGCTTTTTCTGTTAAATGATTAATCAGATAGCCTACTTTGGCTTTATCAGACATACAAGACCCTGGGTTATTCTCAAACAAGATCTCGAGTTGGGTCAAAAAACCCCGGCATAAGCTTGGTGTACCATCATAGCGTAAGGGTGCCTTCATACTAAGCCTATGTCTTTCAGGAGAGACCGAACTGACCCTAGGTAATACTGGGTCTGGAGGGTTTGTGGTACCTGTATTGGACCGATTTAACAGGGTTTGCAGAGCGAGAGAAATCTGGTCCATCCTATGGTCCTGCTCCTCTTGTCTGGCTGCGATACGTGCCAACTGATTAGAGAGGTCTGCGGGATCCATTGGCCCTGACGTAATGTCACGAATCCCCCTGAATACCAGAATAGTGGTCCCTATACGTAGACCGCTCTCTACCCTTCCGATCCTTGAATGGTCGGCACAACTAGACAGATAATTAACCAGACAATAGACAAACAAGGGTAAACACCAGACAGATGTACAGAATAGAGTAGTCGTTCTCCCTAGGACCTTAGTAATATAAGAGGTAGTCTGATGTGTGCTTAGGGTGCCACACAGACTGACCTCGGTACCAAAGTTAAGAGCAGAACCGTGAGAAGAGTAAATGCCAATACCAGGGGTTATACACAGGGTGGTTCGTTCGCCAATGCCAGGGGTCATACACAGAATGGTTCGTTTGCCAATGCCAGGGGTCATACACAGAATGGTTCGTTTGCCAATGCCAGGGGTCATACACAGAATGGTTCGTTTGCCAATGCCAGGGGTCATACACAGAATGGTTCGTTCGCCAATGCCAGGGGTCATACACAGAATGGTTCGTTCGCCAATGCCAGGGGTCATACACAGAATGGTTCAAGTCAGAAGCAAGGTCAGACACAGATATTTTGCCAAAAAACACAAGAGCTCTGCGGGAAGTGAATACCACGTCAGGGCACCGGCGAACTAGTGAAGCCGGGTTTTAAACCCGGCGGGTCCGCGTCATAACGCCAGGCTCCGCCCCCCGGCGTCCCACGTGAGCGCACCCGGTGGCGTTATTATTCGGCGCCTGGCCAGCGAGCAGCGAGGAATCTGCTGCCAGGCGCCCCAGAACAGAGCCATCCGTGACAGACACCTCCAACAGAAGCCTAAATTCCCTGAGATATGGGCCAACCGGTTAGGAGTTAAATACCATCTACACAGCAATTTGATGTGGGCCTCACGTAGCTTGGTGCTTCTAGAGTATTTAAATATCGTGTCCATGGCGTATGACCAATCCTCTATGGAAATAGTTAAAGCCAAGTCTTTTTCCCATTTAACCATATAGGGTAATTTCTTAGGTGGGGTTGGGGTTAGGAGGCTATTATAACACAGAGACAACGGTTTCATTTGACATTTCCTTCCCATACATAGTTTATGAAAGGCTGAAAGATTTGCTTCATTAAAAGAGGTTAGGCCCCTCTGGGTCAAAGCATGTTTCACCCGAAGGTACGTAAAGCAATCACTCGGTGAGATGGCAAATTCCTGTACCAAATCAGGGAAGGATTTCAGGGAGTTGGGCGTAAAGAGCTGCCATACATGAGTCAAACCGCGCCAGAACCAAGAGTCCAAGTTTAGGTCAGGGATAGAACGACACAATACTCTTAGGGGAGCAAGGCATAGTAGATCATAAGGTCGTACCAAGGAGCGACCCCACAGGCGCCAAGACATTAGAGAAAGCATTGAAGCGGGCAGCAGACCTGTGGTACTGTTCCTCGGCAGAAATGGAAGCCACATCAAGTCATGGAGTTTATATGGGAAAATTATGGCATTCTCCAGTAGTAACCATAGTGGTGGTTCTCTCAAGTGCATTGATGATAACAGTTGGGCTAGTAAGGCTGCTTTATAATAAGAGTGTAAGTCCAGAAACCCCAACCCTCCATTACGTCGCGGCCTGGTGACTGTGGAAGCTGACACTCGAGGGGGTTTCCCTTCCAAATATGTGCATGGAGTAACTTTTGCAGCCGGAGCAATAAATGCGCCGGAATAAAAACAGGGATATTCCTGAAATAGTATAAAATTTGGGGTAAGATGCACATCTTTATGGCCGCCATGCGGCCCAGCCAAGAGGAATCGTTTGTACTCCAATTAGAGAGCTGTGTCTCTATGGAGGTCAATAATGGCGTGAAATTTTCCTTAAGGATGGTACCTCGCGATTTGGATAGGGAGATACCCAAGTATTTTAAAGAAGTAGAGCGCCAATCAAAAGGGTACTTACTACGCATAGAGCTAAGGGAGGAAGCAGCCAGATATATGGAGAGAGCTTGTGTTTTACTCATATTATTTTTGTAATAAGATAACGCGCCAAATTTATCAAGGATGTCAAACAGGGGCGGGAGTGAAGTCTCCGGCGAGGTCAGGAAGAGCAGTATGTCGTCCGCGAATAGTGCCAATTTATGCTCCCCATTCGGGGTCGATAAACCCTTGATAGCCGGGGAGATTTTAATCTGCAACGCCAGGGGTTCTAGGGCCAGAGTGAATATCAACGGGGATAGTGGACAACCCTGTCGGGTGCCGTTGGTTTTGTGAAAGGGGGAAGATAAAAACCCTGAAGCCAAAACTTTCGCTGACGGAGCTGAGTAAAGGGCCATAATACTATTCACAAAATGTTCCGGGAAACCAAACCGCAGCAACACCGTCCGCATATACCCCCAGTGCAGGCGGTCAAACGCCTTTTCAGCGTCCAATGCCAGCAAGAGTCCAGAGGTATTAGTTCTATGAGCTAAGTCAATTATGTCATAAAAACGTCGGGTGTTGTCACATGTCTGGCGTCCGGGGACAAAGCCAGTTTGTTCATTCGCGATCAAGGAGGGAAGTAGAGGGGCCAGTCTGTTAGCTAATAATTTAGCATACAATTTTGCATCTACATTCAACAGGGATATGGGGCGGAAGTTGGCGCAATGCGACGGGGGTTTACCGGGTTTAGGCAGGGTCACTACAGTCGCTTGCAGCATCTCCGGAGGGATAATGCCAGTATTTTTAATGTCATTAAAAACCAGGGTGAGAGTCAGGACTAGAGACGGAGCAAACTTTTGGTAATACAGATTTGTAAAACCGTCGGGGCCCGGAGCCTTATTTTTCGGAAGTGCCTTAATGGCCTTATGTACCTCCTCCTCTGTAAACGCAGCAAGCAAACCTGCGGATTGAGAGGAAGAGATAGAGGGGAGATTAACCATCTGGAGAAAGAGATCTATGTCGCCCGGTGCAGGGGACGGCACGGTGTGGTCTATTCCTAGGTTGTACAAGGAGGCATAGTAGCGTGCAAATTCGTCAGTTATAAGGGCTGGGTTATAAATTTTTACGTTATTAGCACCCAATAGGTACGGTATGTTGGTTTGCATTCATTTTGCTTTCAGTTTAGACGCCAGCAATTTCCCCGGTTTATTCCCCTGGGTATAATGAGCATAATTAAGCCGTCTAATTGAGCGTGCTGTGACCTGGAGCAAAAGATGCTCCAACTCACGGCGCTGTAAAATCAATTGAGCTGAAATATTTGGGGCAGGAGAGGATTTATTCTGGGTTTCCAATACAGTGATTCGTTGTATGAGGGCATTTGTCTGAGCGTTTAAACTTCTCTTACGCTGCGCTCCTTTCTGTATAAAGTGTCCCCGCAGAACCGCTTTGTGGGCCAACCAAACCGACGACGTTGCAACATCCTCAGTCATGTTCGCCGTAAAGTACTCCCGAAGGAGTTGTAGCGTTGTTGTCACGTCATCCCCATTCACAATAAGCGAGTCATTGACTCTCCAGTTCCCCATACCCCTCGGCGGAAAAGCCGCTTCAAAGGTAAGCGTAAGCGGAGCATGGTCAGACCACGTGATAACGCCGATGGACGCCTCCATTAGGCGGGACAAAGCCGAACAATGAATCAAACACAAGTCAATTCTACTGTATGAGGAATGAACATGAGAAAAAAAAGTGTAATCGCGCGTATCTGGATGACATATCCTCCAAGTATCATATAATTCAAACGAATGCATAAATTCCCGTAATTGTTTGCTAGAGGGTGGGGAGGAGCGGGTGTGGGAGCGGGGTTGGCCTGATTGGGTATCAACGTCGGGATCAGGAGTGCAGTTAAAATCCCCACATAGAAACATCGTACCACTAGACATTTTCCTCACTCTACCATAAGCTTTTCGAAGATAAGAAACTGGGTTGTCATTAGGAAGATAAAGATTGGCTATAGTGATAGGTAATTCGTTCAGCGTGCCCACCAGGATTACCAGGCGACCCAACGGATCAACATACTGAGCCGAACACACAAAGGTCCAGTCTTTATGGAACAGGATCGACACACCTTTAGATTTTGTCTGGGCAGTGGAGTGATATGCATCAGTATACATGCTTGACTTCAGAAACGGCGGGCGTCTCTTACAGAAATGAGTCTCTTGCAAACATACAATAGCAGGTTGGGACTTATGTAGGTCACGAAATAAAGCATGTCGCTTGTACGGAGTATTCAAGCCCCGAACATTTAAGGAGTAAATTTGGAAGTGAGGTTTACTCATCGTTAATTACGTCCATCTGTCTAGATCTCGTTGCTGACATGACACATAACCTCCGTGGGAGGATGGGGGGACTCCTCCGCTTACAGTAATACCTGGAATGATATAGCGTAGTGCATACCAAATAAACAAACAATACATACAATACATACTTTACACACATAAGTGGAACCAGAAAAAAGTTAATTAAAAGAAAAAAAAGAAAAGAATAAAGAAAGGAAAACCCGTACCAAGTACGAGAAAAAAAAAAGCTGCACTCCATGAATGCAGCTGAGTGGAGTCAATCAACACAGTAGGATGGTATAATTAGAAGAAACACGTTCAAGAAAAAACTCCCGTAGGGGAAAAACAACTCTACACGGAGGAGACTGCGCCAATATACAGGCCATTGGAAGGCCTCGGGGTAACCAAGCGAAGGAACATTTCCCAGAAGCGCCACTCTTAAGGTAGATCAGAAGGGTTGAGTCCTGCAGACGTGAGAGAGATTCAATGTCCGAGTAGATTTAAGACAACCTGGCGGGAAAAATAAAGAAAAGCACGCCCAAAGCAAGAAAATGCAAGACCATAGCATCTCATTTAGGCCGGATCCGGTGCCACTCCGGAGAAACTTTCAGCGGCGAAGACGATTCCACACGAGGGGGAGTAAACTCCGACACCACCTTCCATTCCGTCAGCAAACGCATGCCAGCGAGGGGATCTGGAATGACGTGCAAAGCTCCTTCCCGCCATAACAGGATCTTTGTGGGAAATCCCCAACGATACGCCATGTTGTGGTCACGTAAGATTTTGGTGAAAGACGAAAATTCCCTCCTTTTAGTCATGGTAGCTGTCGACAGGTCCGCATAAAAAGAAACCTCGGCATATGGAGAGGGTAGAGGCATGGATTTCCTCGACGCTCTCATTAACGCTTCTTTAACGTGGAAAAAATGCACCCGGACCAGCACATCTCTGGAAGCTGAGGGTGGCAGATTTTTGGCACGCGGCAGTCTGTGTGCCCGATCCATCAGAAAATCTTGCGGCAAGTATGCTGGTACCAGGATCTGGAAAAGCTCCATAATATAAGGCTGGAGGTCAGCAGGAGTCACTGCCTCCGGAATGCCCCGGATCCGTACATTATTGCGCCGTGAACGGTCTTCCATATCGGCTAATTTCGTTGCCATGGTGTCGTGTGCTGCTTGCAAAGCTATATGACGATCCACCAGGTCATTGTGAGCTAAACATAAGTCATCTGCTTTAGACTCCAAAGAATCGGTCCACTCACCCAGGTCTTGTACATCGCGCCTCAGCTCCTGCAGCGCCTCTTTACTATCCGTTTGGATGGTAGAACGGAGTTCTTGCAGCATGGCATGAAGTCTGCTTTCTGAAGGCGGTGAAGTGTCAGACATGCAGGGTGGGCCCACCACAGCTGCCTCCATTGTAAAAGAGGAAACAGAAGAGGGAGATCCGCCATCTTGGGCCTCACGAACCCGGTCTTTTTTCGCCGATTTTAGCGGTTCCAACGTCCGCTGCGCTTTAGGAGGTGCCATCTGGGAGCTAGGAGGTGTCACCCACCTGTGGGGGAGTTTTCAGCCCCGAGGTTGCTGTGTTTTAGCTGCTAGAAATGAAAGTTCAGCGCCGGTCTCAGGAGCTCTCCTTACATGCGACCGCGCGCTGTAACGTCCGGCCACGCCCCCCCAATACCAGAGTTTTTAAGTTTTTTTAATAGGATGCCATGGTCTATTGTGTCAAAGGCCTTGGCAAAATCAAGGAAGATGGCTCCAGTTAGGTCTCCTTGTTCCATGCCAATTTGGATATCATTGCAAACTTTTAAAAGGGCAGTTGTAGTTGAGTGATTTTGGACCAAAGCCGGATTGATCTGGGGTTAAATAGTTCGAAGATTGATAATAATCACGTAATTGTTTGTACACGCATTTTTCCAAAATGTTTGATATTACAGGGAGCAATGATATCGGACGGTAGTTTGATAGCAAAGTACAGTCACCACTTTTATGGATAGGTACCACTCTCGCAATCTTCCAGAGTTTGGGTATGTGTATCCAGTCGCCAGTGATTCATAGATTAGGGTTGCAACAGGATTTGCAAATGCTGGCACACTGATTTTTCAGCACATTGCTGGGACTTGATCAGGTCCAGACTGGTATTTAATTTTATGATTATGGAGAAGTTTAGTAACTACACTGACAGGCACTGGTCTAAAGTTGAATTTATCTGTGAAATGGGGTCTCTGCATGGTTGGAGGGGCCTGACCTGCATTTGACCTTTCTGTAGGTGTGTCATTCTTTAGCTTAGCAATCAGGGTGGTGGCGCATCCAACGAACTAATTATTAAAGGCATTTGCTACATCTAGCGGGTGTTGCAGGGTTTGGTTGTTTACTTTGACAGCATCAGGTTGGGAGTGGACGGGGTGCTTGTATGTTACTTATGATTTCATTTCTAGGGTTCGATATGTTATTGTTTTAAATTTTCATTGAAGTATTGGGCTTTAGCCATTTTTGTTAGTTTTGTGCATGCATTCCGGCATTGTCGGTATTCACAGTGATCATTCATGGAACCATTACTCTTGAAATTTGACCACAGCAAATCTCTAAGCTGATACATTTGCGTAAGATCAGCTGTAATGCAGGGCGCAAGGGAGGAAAAACTGCACCTGCAGTTTTCCCCTTTGCACCTACATTTTAACGCTGGATTACAATGCAGGCACAAAAAAAGCTGCCTGCGTTGTTACCACGCGTTAACCCCCGGGATGATCGCGGCAGCGCTGAGCGCAGCTGTGAGCATCCACTCAATTTTGAGTCCGTAGGACTCCATTGAGTTTCCCACTGCCGGTCACATGGCCGTTGGACAGGAGGTGAGTATAGGATTCATTTTTTTGGTTTTTAGGTTGGTGTTAACTGCTTCTGCAGAAGCAGAGTCCGTTAACACCAAGTCCAGGCTGTGGTTAACTTTTTTGCTAACCACAGTCGGACGTTAATCAGCGCTAGTAGATTGTAATACTACGCTGAATTAACACTTTGCGCTCCCCATGTTAAGTATAGGGAGCACAAAGTACAGTAACCTCACGCGGAAAAGCGCAAGGTACCAAACGCAAACGGGTTACTTAACTTAAGCCGTTTGCGTTTGGATCGTAATATGCGGTAGACAGACACCATAGGTAACGTTAATGCTCACACAAGTGAGCGTTAACGTTACCGTCAAGAATGTAATGTGGCCCTGGGTATTGCTAAATTCAGGACAAAATGTAGAAACTATTAAGCAAAGGTGTGAAATTTTAGGGGTCAAAGTTCAAAAAAGTGTTTTTTTTTTTTTTAAATTTCTCTGTCATGTTTCGCGATTATTTTTTTTATAGTAAATTATATGAAATGATTAAAAAAAAATGGTATCTTTACAAGAAAACCAGTATATAATATGTGTGGGTTACATAAACGAGTAAGAGGAAAATTTTACCTAAACACAAACCATGCAGAAACGTAAAAACGGCAACAGGCACTTTCGGACAGACTTTCGTAAAACCGCTTTGTCACTAAGGGGTTAAACTTCGGTGCTTCAGGGAGACCTGTAAAAAATAGATTGTATAGTATAACCAACGTGTGCAGGGGAAACGTGAAAAGATATATTGTATAGAAAAAACACTGTTCACGAAACCCATAGGAATTAATGGAAAAAATCGTTTTTTTATTATTTTTTTCAATCGTTAATTTCTTTAATCTGCAACAAAAAGCCTATTTATGTACTGTTATTTCAGGATTTTTTTAGGTACTTTTCTAGATTTTTTTTTAGGTGAACTTTTTGGTTCAGGAGTTTTTTTTTTTTTTTTTTCTTACACTACGAGATGGACGGGGCAGTCTTTGATGCTAAAACTCAATTTCAGCATCAAAGACATTATTTTTTTTCCTCCACCCACCTGTCCATCGGCCGATCTGGGTAGTCCACAGATGCCTCCAGTGGTTGACCATGATCAGCCAATGACGTTGTCTGTAGTCGGGTGACCAAGTCAGTCGTCTGACTGCAGACCCAGTGGACAGCCAACCTTAATCGCTGGTCTGATGTAGTCTGTTGAAGTTGTTCTTCCGAAGTCGGACACAATGAACGCAGTTCAACCTCTTCCCATGTTGGGGGATCGGTCTGATCTATGCAGACGACTATCGTTTAAAGTGATGAAGTGTTACAGCAGCTATTGCTACTTATTTTTTTAGAAAGGATTTTACCAGGAAGGATACATTAAGATTTCTCTTGTTTTCAAGTATGTCCTGGGTGGCGAGTATGTACCGTTATGGGTCTTGCCCAAGGACACTTACTGGAGAGGTTGCTCGTCGGGATCGAACCCATGTCTCCACAGGCTCTCTCCACGCAGAGCAGTGATGTTACTTCTACTCCACCCAGCCGGTACTGTAGCTTAGGCTCAGAATCCTCTGGTTTCCCGTGTAATTTGTGCAATGTGCGTCACCTTCTGATACCTGCTCACGCTCTCTCTCTCTCTCTCTCTCCTAGTGAACAATGTGGGTATGTTGGTATTCTTTAATCCGACACGTTTTCTGGACATGCCTAACATTGATAAGGTTAGTTGTCATTACATAAAGAACAAATGATTTTTTTGAATACATACACAGGGTTATTCAAAGAGATCCGAATTGCTTGAGAAAGGTAACCGGATGCTGAAAATCAGCGTTCGGTTACCTTTCTTGGCCATTCGGCTATCCAGAAAGCAGGCAATTCGCCAAATCCTGGCGAATTGCCTGCACATTCGGTGCCTGTTCGAGGGCAGTGAAATCCCCATGAAAAAGCACTGCTTCGGCTATTCAGAGAACACAAACCAGCAGTGAAAGGTTCCCGAAATGCCCTGCCATTCGGTGGTTTAATTCGGCAAGTTTATTCAGGAGAATCTCATAGGCTTCAATGTTAAAAATATTCCCATTTTAACTCCATATCTAATAAACCGTTAATTATAAAATTCTGCAGTAAAGAGTCTCTTTATTTATGGATATTTTAAACATTTTTCTGGATTTTTTTTAACTTATTTTTTCTGTAACAGCCCTTTTTATTATCATTCCCTGGACCTCATATGCAAATTTCAGACATTTTTGCTCAGTAGTTTCTTTGCAAACAGCGTTTCACTTTTCAATCATCCATGCAAACTGTTTTCCTAATTTATTCACTTCGCTCTGTCTGCGGTGTCGGCTTTTTCCGGCGGTTTCGCTGCCTGTGATCGGCTCCTGCTCGGGTTTTTCAGGCGTCTTCGAAGGGTTAATCCAGATGTTTTAGCAGGTTTTTGGCGTGCATTCGCCGGGTTTTGCGGTTCGTTTTCGTCGAGTTTGTGGCAGCTTTTCCCTGTAATTCAGGGACCCTGTGTTGCTTGCTTAATACACCGCAGGGTCACCGAAATGGGATCGGCAAAAGGAACCGAATTGAAGAGAACGAGAAGTCACCGAACGTGCGGTGACTTTTCGAATCTCTTTGAATTACCCTGACAGTATGAGCACCGTTCCAGGTGACACTTGTGATGTGAAGCTCCTCATTATTTATGAACTTTTAAAATATAAATTTTGAATTGCTGCATTGGTATGATGCAAAAACAAGATCTTAACTATTTCTATATTTTCTAGGCAATTATGGATACAATTAGCTGTAACATGCTCTCTCTAGTCCAGGTAAGCATAAAAGAATAGACTGATGGGAATCGAATACTAAAGGGAACTGTGGAAAAACTAATTAATGTTCTGCACTAATGGCTTAGATATCTGCTAAGAGGTTTACATTATACCAAAATTCATCAACCTTGGCCCCCAGATGTTATGACTACATCTCCCACGATGCTCATCAACTCATTAGGTTGGCTGAGAGGCTCATGGGAGAAGTAGTTACAAAACATCTGGAGGGCCAAGGTCATACACTGACCCCTGCATTGTTTGTGCGTTGTTATGTTACATTGTTTTAGGATTCCTGTTCACCTCTGACCTGGCTGACATTCTTGGTTAGAACATAACCAAGTAGAAGTGGTAGAGGCCAAAACAGTAATTGAATTTAAGCAGGCATGGGATAGGCATAAGGCTATGCTAAACAAAAGATAAATCCAGGTAAAGTATCCATGTAATTGGGCAGACTAGATGGGCCGAAAGGTTCTTATCTGCCGACATTTTTCTATGTTTCTATGTTTCTATGTCTCTATAACTGCTAACACACAGCTTGAAATCTCACAGCTTGAAACATGGGGGCAGTAGTGACTCATAAGAGCACACATTGCGCGTTTGCAATAATACAACTGGCACGCCTTGCTCTAGTTACAGGCCTTTTCCTTAGTAGTTGTTCCTGTAAAAAGCAAATACAACATTTAACCTCTAGCACTGGCAGTGATTTTTTTTTTTATTTTTTTTATTTTTAGAAAGGATTTTACCAGGAAGGATACATTGAGATTTCTCTCGTTTTCAAGTATGTCCTGGGTGGCGAGTATGTACCGTTATGTGTCTTGCACAAGGACACTTACTGGAGAGGTTGCTCGCTGGGATCGAACCCAAGACTCCACAGGCTCTCTCCAGCAATATACATACAAGTGTATGTTAAACAAATGAAGTGAATTTTCCACTTGCCTGACTCTGAGGAGGTATCGCCTGTAGGCACTGGTGTATTTTGGCCTAGGCCGACTAGGCCCAGGCCTAGGGCGGCACTTTCCAGGGGGCGGCGGCCCGCACTGGGTGGCCCCACCCCAAAAAAAAAAAAAAAATTTTTTTTTTTTACTTTTGCAAAGTATTTTACCAGGAAGGATACATTGAGAGTTCACTAATTTACACTTTCAATTTCACTTTCCAGGGGGCAGCAAAAAACCTCACCACTAATTGGGTTACTCACAGAGCACCGAAATGACGCCAACATTTTGGTGTTCTGTAGTTCCCTGCACTTCGGGGAATAAAATTTCCCCACCCTGCAGTGAATTCACCTTCACCGCAGGGTCCCCAAAGTGCATGGAGTCGGCCGCCGAATGCTGCCACCGCAAACCCGTGGCCTGCTGTTTTCAAAAGAACTACTGAACGAAAATGTCTGGAATTTACATATAAGATCCTATGATTGATAATAAAAAGTTCTGTTACAGAAAAAAGAAAAACTGCTATTAAAAAAAAGGGGGGGGAATTTTGCCCAAAAAAATCTGAAAAATGACTAAAAGGTACTAAAAAAAAAAATCAATAAGTAAAGACTTTTTACTGCAGATTAAAATAATAAATGATTTATTAGATATTGCATAAAAACGGGAATATTTTTAACATTGAAACCTATGGGGTTCGCCTGAATAAACCTGCTGATTGAAACCACCGAACATCAGGGCATTTCACTGCCATTTCTCTGAGTCTCAGTACCATATGACTGGCTGAACCACGTGAAACGCACGCGCGCAGCTGCCCGCCCTTTCGTTAACACAAACTCTATTCTGGACTGAACACCCACCGGGAAGGGAATCAAAGCTACAGTGCACCCTCTGGCAGTGGCACCCCACTGCTGACAAGATGGCTCCACAGCATAATTGCTGTGTGCTCATATACACTCGGTTTGCTGGGAGTTTTACTGCAGTGGATTCTGATGCACTCATACACACCGCACATTGCATTGCTGGGAGTTTTATTGCTGTGGATTCTGATACGCTGACACACACCAAACATTGCATTGCTGTGAGTTTTATTGCTGTGAATTCTGATGCACTCATACACACCGCACATTGCATTGCTGGGAGTTTTATTGCAGTGGATTCTGATACGCTGACAGACACCAAACATTGCATTGCTGGGAGTTTTATTGCTGTTGATTCTGTGATACACACTGCATATTACTGTGAGTTTTATTGCTCTGGAGCTCTGGGATACGCTCATACACACTGCACATTACTGTGAGTTTTATTGCTGTGCAGTTCTGTGATATGCTCATACACACTGCACATTTCTGTGGGTTTTATTGCTGTGCAGCTCTGATATGCTCATACACAGTGCCCATTTCTGTGGGTTTTATTGCTGTGCAGCTCTGTGATACGCTCATATGCAGTGCAAGTTTCTGTGGATTTTATTGTTCAACCAATTAGAGCGGCTGTGATCCCGTTTACTTGACATCCGTGGCTGTTCTTTGTAAAAATGCTTGAATTTAAACATTTCATAATTTTATTTATCTCAATAGATACATTTGAAATGGTATACAAAATATACAAGTAGGAACTTGGTATCCACTTTTAATATAAAGAGAGGAAAAGGTGGAGCTTAAAGAGGAAGGGTGGGGATTAACCAGGAAGAGGTGTGCCCTTGACAGGAAGGGGTGCGTCAAATTAAAATTGGGGGGTGCACGAGTTTAGTCAGGCCTAGGGCAGCACAAAACCTAAATACACCACTGCCTGTAGGGTCCTTATAGGTGACACCCCTACCGTTCCAATTGCTCTGCTGCCTCGGATCAATTCTTGTACAGTGAGGAAAAGGGAAAAAAAATCTCCTTGAACCAGGTGAGGGTAAAGGTAATCCAATTCAATAACAAATAAAATCGTATTAATTGCAAGGCAAAGGCGCTAGATCCTGTAAGTACCCTGTAGGCGGAAGATGGGGGCCAGTGCCGCTGCGTATTGTGCAATCCGCCCCTGTTTTTTTCCACTCTGCAGCATCTACCTGCATCCAGTTACCAACACTGATCCAGTGTTGAGGAACTCCACCAGGGATTTACCAATTTGGAGTCTTAAGAACAATTTATTGCCATTGAACTAATCCGGAGTTTTACACCAAGGATAAACTGTCTGCCAGTCAATTTATTTTTCTAGCTCAATTTATCAATATATTGAAGTTTGAAGTGTATACAGGTGAAATTTGAAAAATTAGAATATCGTGCAAAAGTTCATTTATTTCAGTATTGCAACTTAAAAGGTGAAACTAATATATGAGATAGTTCAAGCCGTGATTTGTCATAATTGTGATGATTATGGCTTACAGCTCATGAAAACCCCAAATCCACAATCTCAGAAAATTAGAATATTGTGAAAAGGTGCAATATTCTAGGCTCAGCTCTAATCAGCTAATTACGCCAAAACACCTGCAAAGGGTTCCTGAGCCTTTAAATGGTCTCTCAGTAGGAATCCCAATCCTGGGAAAGACTGCTGACCTGACAGTTGTGCAGAAAACCATCATTGACACCCTCCATAAGGAGGGAAAGCCTCAAAGGGTAATTGCAAAAGAAGTTGGATGTTCCCAAAGTGCTGAAGAAAGTTATGTGGAAGGGAAAAGTGTGGAAGAAAAAGGTGCACAAGCAGCAGGGATGACCACAGCCTGGTGAGGATTGTCAGGAAAAGGCCATTTAAAAGTGTTGGACTTTCACAAGGAGTGGACTGAGGCTGAAGAAAGTGCATCATGAGCCACCATACACAGATGGATCCTGGACATGGGCTTCAAATGTCGTATTCCTCTTGTCAAGCCACTCCTGAACAACAAACAACATCAGAAGCGTCTTACCTGGGCTAAAGAAAAACAGACCTGGTCTGTTGCTCAGTGGTACAAAGTCCTCTTTTCTGATGAGGGCAACGTTTGCCTCTCAATTGGAAACCAAGGAGCCAGAGTATGGAGGAAGAAGGGAGAGGCACACACTGCAAGATGCTTGAAGTCCAGTGTGAAATTTCCACAGTCTGTGTTGATTTGGGGATTCATGTCATCTGCTGGTGTTGGTCCACTGTGCTTCATTAAGTCCAGGGTTAACGCAGCCTTCTACCAGGAGATTTTGGAGCACTTCATGCTTCCTTCCGCAGACGAGCTTTATGGGGAGGCTGACTACATTTTACAGCAGGACTTGGCACCTGCCCACACTACCAAAAGCACCAAAACCTGGTTCAATGACCATGGGATTACTGTGCTTGATTGGCCAGAAAATTTGCTTGACCTGATCATCAATAAATACAAGAGAACCAGTTCCATTGGCAGCCATATATGCCCACACCATGACACTACCACCACCATGCTTCACTGATGAGGTGGTATGCTTAGGATCATGAGCAGTTCCTTTCCTTCTCCTTACTTTTCTCTTCCCATCACTCTGGTACAAGTTGATCTTGGTCTCATCTGTCCATAGGATCTTGTTCCAGAACTGTGAAGGCTTTGTTAGGTGTTGTTTGGCAAACTCTAATCTGGCCTTCCTGTTATTGAGGCTCACCAATGGTTTACATCTTGAGGTGAACCCTCTGTATTCACTCCGGTGAAGTCTTCTCTTGATTGTTGACTTTGAGACACATACACCTACCTCCTGGAGAGTGTTCTTGATCTGGCTAACTGTTGTGACGGGTGTTTTCTTCACCAGGGAAAGAATTTTTCGGTCATTGACCACAGTTGTTTTCCGTGGTCTCCTGGGTCTTTTGGTGTTGCTGAGCTCACCGGTGCATTCCTTCTTTTTGAGAATGTTCCAAAAAGTTGTTTTGGCCACAGCTAATGTTCTTGCTATCTCTCTGATGGGTTTGTTTTGTTTCTTCAGCCTAATGATGGCTTGCTTCACTGATAGTGACAGCTCTTTGGATCTCATCTTGAGAGTTGACAGCAACAGATTCCAAATGCAAATAGCACACTTGAAATGAACTCTGGGCCTTTTATCTGCACATCGTAATTGGGGTAATGAGGGAATATCACACACCTGGCCATGGAACAGCTGAGAAGCCAATTGTCCCATTACCTTTGGTCCCTTAACAAGTGGGAGGCACATCTGCAAACTGCTGCAAGTCCTACACCGTTCACCTGAGTTGGATGTACATACCCTCAAATTAAAGCTGACAGTCTGCAGATAAAGCACATTGTTTGTTTCATTCCAACTCCATTGTGGTGGTGTATAGATCCAAAGATGTTAGAATTGTGTCGCTGTCCCAATATTTCTGGACCTGACTGTATATTGATTACACACAAAAGAGATCTATCATTTTTATTGATTGATTAAACCTGAATACATCCATATTCCAGGGCTTCAAATTTTTATTGATCGCAATATAGGGATCTCTCTCCTTTATTCTACTTTAGTGTTTCTGGGTGTATAACACACCCGGGGGGGGGGGAATTGCCCCCCTAGGTTATTCCTTGCCCCCCACCAGATAACAGCATCCAGCTTGCCTCACCTATTCGGACCGCTATATCTAGGACCCCGCGCACCATACGTGATCAGAGTCTGGCCTTTCCAATGATACCCAGAATGACCATATTCAGTGTAAAGACAAAATCCTAAAAAAATAAAAAGAAAAATAGCAAAAAAAAATCACAGGGTGGAAATGGCTCAGCAGTGATAGGGTTAATGGTCAGACTATTTATTACTTGTCTACTACTTGTATTTACCTTGGTGTAGTTATATATTAAGGGTTGCTGGGCAGGTTTCATTCCTCACAGTATACATTTTATTTTTTCCTTTTTTAATGGCATATTAGGAGTTAATGGGTAGGTGCCCTGCCTCACAGTGTATATATTTCATGTTTTCTCTTGATAACAGGCAGAATGACACCATGCCAACACAGCGCCGTGATCACAGGCAGGGCACACAGCCCGCACTTACCCGTTGTTAGTCTCCTATGCCTCCAGCTGCCGCAGTCCTGTCTGCAGATTGCATCTCTCCTGTCACAGGGCGCTTCTTCCTCCGCCGTAATGCAAGGGATAGGGCGAGTCACATGACTTGTATCAAGTGCGCGTCTCTCAGAGCATTATGGGTGGCATAGTGCGGGGTGCCTGGCAGTATTTACACTTACAGCACCCTCCTTCCGGGCCATCCCTGACCATGTGTTTTAATGGTTTAGTAATGGGTGTTATGGAGCAGTCCACTCTCATGATAAAGTTGGTTCCTGTAGAATGTGGTTCCCCCGGGCTCTCGTGCACATGCACACTTCCGCAGGGCTGGACATGGTGCTGAAAGCCTGACCCTGCTGAGATCTAGCTCCTCCCACTGGTAAAGGGACAGCTGCTCACTCAGCCTGAATGTGTAAAACCCAGCGGGGAGCATGACAGTGTGCCAGAGCAGAGCTCTTAATAACCTTTTCATTCATAGCCCCAACTACTTAACCCTTACCAGGGTCGTCTCTAGGGGGGCAATTGGGTTATTCCTTGCCCCCCAACAGGGATCAGCATTGAGCTTCTCCCCACATCTTTGACTGCTGTATCTCCGGCCCGGTACATCGTACGATCGAGGTGTCATTGGAAAGGGCAGAGTCTGGCCTTTCCAATGATAAACATCATGACCATATTCAGTGTAAATACAAAATCATAAATAATAAAATAAAAACCTTACATTTTTTTTCAAAGGGTGGAAATGGCTCAGCAATGGTAGGGTAAATGGTCAGACTATATATTACATTGTGTATTAGCTTTGTTTTTGCCTTGGTTTAGTTATATATTAAGGGTTACTGGGCAGGTTTCATCCCTCACAGTATACATTTTATTTTTTCCTTTATTAATGGCATATTAAGAGTTACTGGATAGGCTGCATTCCCTACAGTGTATTCATTTCATGTTTTCCCTTAATGGTGTTTTAGGGGTTAATAGGTAGGCTACATGCCTCACTGTCAGGTATTGTACTGGGGTGGTACTGAGGTGGCAGGATACTGAGCCTGGGATGCAGTGATACACAGGGGTGTGCGGGGAGTTGCTGCAAGAAGCAGCAGAACAATTGGTTTGGCGGTGAGGAACCGGACACGCAAAGGGCTTGACAATAGGGAAGCAGGAAACAAACCAGGACAATGGGATCTTGGACACACTGGATACTGGAGGGTATGGAGACAGGAAAGGCTGGTATTGGCAAGGTTTGGGGTTCAGGATAACACAGAGCCACAGCATAGGTCCTCTCTCACTGGTAGTGGTTTGGCAACGCTGGAGCAAGGAGGAAAGTCATGTGACCTATGGTGTGTGTGTTTTAACTGAATATGTGCTGGAAATGAGCAGGCACAGATCAGATGCAGGGGGCTGCCAAGGCACGGTTCAGGAACCTGACACTCACAGTCTATTCTTTTAACGCTTTTCCTTGATTAATGGCAGTTTAGGGGTTAATGGGTAAGCTACATGCTCCACAGTGTATTAATTTAATGTTTTCCCTTGTTTAATGGCATTTTAGGTCTAATGGGTAGGCTACATGCCACACTGTTTATTATTTTTATTGAATTTCCCTGCTTTAATGGCATTTTAGGGGTTATTATGGAAGTTATACTCTAAAGGGTCTATTCATCTTTAGATCCTCTGCATTTTGTCACATTTCGGGAATCCATTTCACTGAAAATATGGTGAATTCCCTATTTATCGAATGCTCACCATAATTTGTGAAAATTGGAGTCACTGAATCTGTTATCAGACATCGGCAAAAACCACCAAATTGCAGCAAATAAAATATTGAATTTAGGTATCAGATCAGTACAACATAAAGGTATCATTGCACCACATTACCCTGGGTTTTGAAATCTTATTTATATATACTTAGTTTTTTTTAGTGGTATGATTTAGTGGCAAAAATTATTAGTTCCCCCCCCCTTTTCACTGTGGCATCTTATGTGCCCCCCCCCCCCTATATATTTTTCCTAGAGTCGCCACTGGTTTCACAAAAAGGTGCTCCTTGAATAATCCACTTAATTCTAGAATTGCTTGACATTTGGCTGGTATGATCTTTAATCATTATCTCGTTATATGTTTTAAACTTCATATTTACTTTCAGATGACTCGAATTGTTCTCCCACAGATGGTGGAAAGGTACATTTTTCGAAAACTACATTATTTCCGTGTATTCCACTGTCCAGGTGCAGTTCATTAGTTGGTTTTGTTTAGTTCAAAGTTGTAGTTTATAATGCCCTTACACTATAAACTCTTTTCTTGCAACTCCAGAGACACTTGTCCATAAAGTCTGTTTTTTTCTTTTCACACCATTTTGCTCTGCCTGTTCCACGACATATAGCTGCATATTTTGTGCTTCTTATCTTTACCCCATACTTAGCTTTACACACTGTTGTTGATCTTATTATAAAATATAGGGATTATTCAAAGAGAGCTGAATTGGTATCCAAACGAGAATTTCTCTGCACTGTGCCATTTCGTACCAATTCAGCTATTCAAAAAGCTGTCAGTTTGCCAAATATTGATGAATTGCCAGCGAAATATGGTGCAATTCGGCGGCATTGACATTCCTTTTTAGGGGCGGAATCTGGAGCCCATATGCAATTGAACGTCCTCAATATTATTCCAGAATAGGACCAGATTAATTTAACTCGATCTTGGGCCCCTGCAGATGCTTTTGCAGATCGCGTTAAATTGGTCTTAGTAGTGAAGGGTTTAATAGTAAGAGAAATTTTTGAAATATAACACAGCACAGGTAATGGGTTGAAGAAGATGCAGGAGCTTTTAAGTAAACTTTTATTTTTTTAATTTTTTTTTAAAAATCTGTTTTTTAATCACAGAAAGAAAGGCCTAGTGATAAACCTCTCATCAGAAGTAGGGAATCGTCCTTTTCCAATGTCAATTATATACAGTTCTTCCAAGGTACGTAAGAGGAGTTAAGTGCCAGCGACAATAAGAACACTGTATAATCAGTTGACATTGCTGGATCCCAGCGGCCGGCAGCACTGTGCTCACTGGTCAGTCGCCAATTGATAATGCTGGCTCTCGAGGATGCCGGCCGATGATGCGGCAGCTGGTGGGGGGGCCGGCTTGATGATGCGACACCCACCAGATTAAAGAAACGGGATGTTCATCTGCCTGATTGCCCTGTCGTGGTTCCTATCCAGACAGTGCGTTCTTGTTCGGTATTAGTATTGTATTGACTCTGCTTTGACTACTCTTCTGGCTATCGACCCTTGCTATTCCTGTTACTCCATGTATTGACCCTGGCTCTGTTCTTGCCATTTTCTTGACATTAACCCCTGCTATTCCTGTTTACCACTTATTGACCTTGCTCCATTTACTGATCATTCTCTTGGTCGTGTTATATATTTGTTCAACCCGGTGTACCGGGCCCCGACCTGTCTGACTACCCTCTCTGGTTTCTGATACTGGCTTGTTCTTAACCCCATAATTTCTCTGTCCTGTAGCTAGATTATTCCTGGCTATTCTAAAGACTAGCAGTTTAGACTGGCAGTGTCTGCGTTCAGGGATTAGGGATCTACGTTGCATTACAACAGGGCCATGGCTCCTGTGGACCTATCCCAACAACTGGCTGCTTTTTTGGCTAGACAGGATGATCAAGACCATAGAATGGATCAGATTTCTCAGGCACTTCAGACTATATTGGCTCATATGGCCCATTTGCAGCCATCATCGTCTGTTTCTGCACCCGGAACTCCATGTGTGTGCCACGTCCAATATGCAGGCCAGCCTAGAACAGAATATCAGAATGTTTCAACTGAACCCTAACCTGTCTGACTATCTTCTCTGGTTTCTGACTCCAGGTTGTTCTTAACCCTGTCTTTTCTGTGTGTGTGTGTCCTGTAGCTAGATTCCCAGCTATTCTAAAGATCGGCAGTTTAGGTTGTGTAGTGTCTGCGTAAAGGGATCCAGTATATACCTTATATATGCCGTCAGTCCATGATAATACAGAATAAATGATGTTAGTGGGCATATGCTAATCCTTTTCTCTGATATGTCTGCCTTCACAGCGTTTTGTAGATTTTTTTTCCCGAGGCCTCCATGCAGAATATAAATCATTGGGGATCACTGTCCAGGTAAATATTCATAGATAAATCCTATTTCCACTGCTTTATTCAAGATCTTGTACTATTTTGAGAAAAGGGGGGTGTTTGTGAGGGTCCTGAGAACGAGCAACAGCACTAAGGGCCTGCTCTACAGTGGGTACCTGCTCAGGTCTCAAAAACAAGGTTTTAGCTATACCCTCGTGATGAGGCCCAATAAGGCCGAAACAATCGTCGGGGTTATCTGCACCTCTCGTCATTGGCAATCAGTGCTGGCCACCCTTTCTGGGTGAGAGCAGGCTGATTTGCATATGGAGAATTCATCCCTGTAATGGCACAATCAAGCTAAAACCTTGTTTGTGAGACCTGAGCAGGCAACCACCATAGAGCAGGCCATTAGTACTGTTGCTCGTTCTCAGGTCCCTCTCAAATGCCCCCTTTTCTCTTGTACTATTTTGCTGAGGATTTCATATGCCAGGGTTCAGAAACCTTGGCACTCCAGATGTTTTGTAACTACATCTCCCAAGCATTAGATTGGAGACTCATGGAAAATGTAGTTCCAAAACATCTGGAGGGCCAAGGTTGCTGACCTCCTTCATATGCAGTATTTCAGTGGGCAAATAAGCAAAATCAGGACCCCTGCCACACAAAAGGTTTTTATAATTTTTCAGAGAAACAGAGGTCAGTAGAAAGAAAAGAAGTTTAAAAAGTAAAGATTAAGCTTAACCTCTTCACTACCAAGTGATTTTCCAGGAGGAAACCACTTTCAGAAACCAGTTTTTTGTAAAATCATTTTTAATTATAAAGTAAGAAATATTTGAGCATATACCCATTGTATTTCTTACTGTAAATAACCTATTTTGCCCAGTAGATAGCCCTATCCACTGCCAAATTGAGTTACGGCGGATTGAGCGGCTAGTTTATTTTCCTTTTGTTTGTTTTTTTCTCCCTGCGTCAGCTGCTGAAAGCCCGATCTTTCAGCAGCTGATTTTGCTTGTATCGCTTAACAAGCTCATTTAATTCAGTCAGGGTGAAAGCTCTAAACACCTCTTTCACGTCAGTATGTACATCTTCATGCATGCCATTCTTTCCAACACAATTCATGCTTAATGTCCATTGTGTTTCAGTAACAGTAACTGGGCATGCTCTGTGCAATTCATCTGCACTAGGTTTCAGTAAATCACCACTGGGCCATACAGGAATTGATCCATAATTTGCTGACACTTTCTTTCCAAATAAAGGCATTGTAACAAAAAGAAAACGGCAGCAATTTAAAGCAGACTAGTGAAAACCGGCTTATTTACCAAAAGCTCGTCACTTGCTAGATATTATTCGTTATCCGGTGATATTCTGCTTGACTACGCCATTTGTTGTGACAAATTAATTTTAAAAAGGGAATACCAGCCGATACCGGGAGACATCGAGTAGCAAGTGACGACACAAACACATAGTGATGGGTATAAAGAATTTACTTTAAAATAAAAAGGTTAAACAGCAAGATGAAACATTAAAACCTTATTAAACTAAACATTGGACACTGCAATAACCCAAAGACTCACAGGGTAATTCAAAAAGAATTGAAAAGTCACCGCACGTTCGGTGACTTTTCGTTCTCTTCAATTCGGTTTGTTTTGCTGATCCCATTTCGGCCACCCTGTGGTGTATTCAGCAAGCACCACAGGGTCCCTGAATTGCAGGGAAAAGCCACCGCAAACCAAACTAAGACTAACTGCAAAACCCGGCGAATGCATGCCGAAAACACCGCAAAAACTCGAGCAGGAACCGATCACACGCAGCGAAGCCTCCGTAAAAAGCCGACACCGCAGACGAAGGCAGTGAATAAATTCGGAAAATGATTTGCTTGAATGTTTGAAAAGTGAAACGCTGTTTGCAAAGAAACTACTGAGCGAAAATGTCTGAAATTTACATATGACGTCCAAGGAATGATAATAAAAAGGGCTGTTACAGAAAAAATAAGTAAACTTAAAAAAAAATCCAGAAAAATGCTTAAAATATTCTAAAAAAAATCTATAAATAGACTCTTTACTGCAGAATTTTATAATGAATGGTTTATTAGATATTGAGTTAAAACGGGAATATTTTTAACATTGAAGCCTATGGGAGTCGCCTGAATAAATCTGCCGCATGAAATCACCGAATGTCAGGGCATTTTGGGAACCTTTCACTGCTGGTTTGTGCTCTCTGAATAGCCGAAGCATTGCTTTTTTTTATGGCGATTTCACTGCCCTCGAACAGACAACGTATGTGCAGGCAATTCGCCAGGATTTGGTGAATTGCCTGCTCTCCGAATGGCCAAGAAAGGTAACCGAACGCTGATTTTTAGCGTTCGGTTACCTTTCTCCAGCCATTCGGATCTCAGGTCCAAGCCAGATCACAAAAGGGCTGATCTCTTCCTGGAACTCCTGGTTGAATGAAAACAAGGTTGGACTAGAGTCTTGTCTCCCCCCCCCACCAGAGTTGCATCCCTCCCACCAACAATGTGTACACCTTTATTCCCAGTGGGAATCACCATGTGAGGTAACCACTCTAGAGTAGGCTGGCTTAACCACTTCAATGCGGAGGACGCGCTCAGTGCGTCCTCCACATGGCTGCTGGTGTGCTGAGGACGCGCTGAGCGCGTCCTCCCTTTGGGGTCAGCGTTCGGCCGGGTTCCGGCTGATCGCTGGCCCCCCTGGTGCGGGCTGACATCCTCGATGTCAGCCCAGCATCCAGAACCGCAGCCGCTGAAATTAGGTGTCATCGCGGCAGCGCGATGACACCTAATTCAGGCGCCCCCCCGCATGTGTGGAGGAGGCGCCTGAAAGGGAGGGGGGGAGGTCCTTCGGACCTCTTTCCCTCCCGATCGGCGTTGCGGGGGTTAACCCAGGCACCATTTGGAAGGGCACAGCCTGCCCTTCCAAATGGTGCCTGGCATTAACCCCTGGGGAGCTGGATCGCGAATCGGCGCTGAAAAGCGCCGGTTCGTGATCCTTTCCCGGAGCTGGCCGACATCTTGGATGTCGACCAAGCCTCCAGAACTCCCCCTGAGGACTGGCGTCATCGTGCATAGCACGATGAAGCCAGTCCTAGAGTTAACCCCTAACTGCCACCAACGGTGGAGATAGGGAGTTCATTGGAACTCCCTATCTCCCGATCCGTGCAGCTAGGGGTTAAAGTTTGGTATGGTTGGATCGGCCAGAGCATGGCCGTTCCAACGATACCAAACACTACTGTGAAAATTTTTTTTTTTAAAAAATAAAAATTAAAAATAAAAATATATTTAAAAAAAAAATTATAAAAAAAAACAAAACATTTTTTTTTTTTTTGGTTCGTTAATGCAGCAATATTGTTCCAATTTCAATTATAATGTGAACAATGATGCTGCACTAACGATTTTTGTATGCGGTGCGTTTGTTAAAAATCGTGTAATTTTCCCCAAAAAAAAATGTAACGAGACCCCATCTCTCATTTTTTTAACAAGCGCACCCCATACAAAATATAACCGCAATTGCTCGCATGTTAAAATGTGAAAAAAAACACTTTACACGTTGTAAATTATTGAAAATACATATTTTATTGCATTTTTTGTTATAATATACAGACATGACATAACGTATACATATAATAATGACATATTATGAATCTACCGAGTCTGACGGAAAGAACGATATATAATATGTCTGGGTCATATACTAAAATAAGCCTTCAAAACACGTTTAAACATGATGAGCAAAACCGGTAAAAATGACCTCAGCACAGAGGTGTGAAAAGCCTCAGCAGCGAAAGGGTTAATGGCATCACAGTCAGCCACACAGGGCAAAAAGCCTATACACTGCCCCTAGTGTTCCTTCTTTGGCATAACAATCAATATATAATTAAATAAAGATGATTTATGACACAATTCATCCATGATCACTACAGCATCTCATAGTAACGTATGACAAGGAGGAAGCCACAGGTTGAACTCCCCACCTGTAATGCTTCTGAATGAGAGGAATTTGGTTGGAGTGTTTGCTAGCCGCACATGCGCCAGTTGTCCCCGATGCTTCTCAATGAAGAGTAAAGTACATTTTCTACTGTTTCATTGTGTATATGCAATCTTTTCTATGAATGAAGCAGAACAGCTTAATAGGTAATGCTGTGCTTTAAAATGTAATTTTGGCACTAGAGATTTCCCTTAATATATTTAGTAGAAATCATAAGGAAGGGGAAAAGATATACAGGGTAATTCAAAGAGATCAGAATTGCTTGAGAAAGGTAACCGAACGCTGAAAATCAGGGTTCAGTTACCTTTCTTGGCCATTCGGCTATTCAGAGAGCAGGCAATTCGCCAAATCCTGGCGAATTGCCTGCACATACGGTGCCTGTTCGGTCCCTGTTCGAGGACAGTGAAATCCCCATAAAAAAGCACTACTTCGGCTATTCAGAGAACACAAACCAGCAGTGAAAGGTTCCCGAAATGCTCTGCCATTCGGTGGTTTAATTCAGCAAGTTTATTCAGGAGAATTCCATAAGCATCAATGTTAAAAATATTCCAGTTTTAATTAAATATCTAATAAACCGTTCATTATAAAATTCTGCAGCAAAAAGTCTCTTTATTTATAGATTTTTTTAGGATATTTTAAGCATTTTTCTGGATTTTTTTTTAAAAGTTATTTTTTCTGTAACAGACATTTTTATTATCAGTCCCTGGACCTCATATGCAAATTTCAGACATTTTCGCTCAGTAGTTTCTTTGCAAACAGCATTTCACTTTTCAATCATTCATGCAAACTGTTTTCCGAATTTATTCACTGCCTCTTCTGCGGTGTCGCCTTTTCCGGCGGCTGCGATCGGCTCCTGCTCAGGTTTTTCCGTGGTTTTCAGCAGGTTAATCCAGATGTTTTTGCGGGTTTTCGGTGTGCATTCGCCGGGTTTTGCGGTTAGTTTGTCAGGTTTTTGGCAGCTTTTCCCTGCAATTCGGGGGCCCTGCGGTGCTTGCTGAATACACCGCAGGGTCCCCGAAATGGGATCGTCAAAAGGAACCGAATTGAAGAGAACGAAAAGTCACCGAGCGTGCGGTGACTTTTCGAATCTCTTTGAATTACCCTGATAATATTTTACAAAATGTCCAGCGTCAAGGTAAAACCATTCAGTGCAAATGGTAAAAGCACACAGTATTAAGCAAAAAAAGTATATTTGTGCACAAAGAAAAGGTTTGGAGTGGGTCTGGTTTGTGTCATGTTCCCACCAATATTCCATTTAATTTTTCTCAAACTCCGCAATGGGAAAAATTGCATGTCACAGTGACACTATCTTCATATTTGTTACTGTTTGTAAATTGTGATCAATTTAAATGGGGGGGGGGCATTTTTTGGTATAATTTTCCTGCGAAAAGAAGCGTGGGTATTGTTCATAACTCAACTGTGTTACAATATTAGATCGGGCTGAGCAGGATACATAATCTGATTAAAAACAAAACTTTACAATGGAAAAATGAAATGGAATTAAAGTACCACAGGAATTGTTATGACTGCTCCGACTTTGATTAAATATTTGTTTATTTTGGTTTGCTTACATTTTCCAGCTCCTCCTGATGACTTTTTGTTTCTCTTGCAGTGTGTGATGCCGCTATTTGTTTCAACAGACATGATTCACAATTTGAGAACAAATATCTTTGTTAAGTCTGCAAGTGACTACGCCAGGGATGCCTTAAACACTGTGGGTTACACAAACAGGACCAGTGGCTGTCTGTCTCACGCCCTGCAGGTATTTGTCTTAGTGTACGTGACTTCTGACAGTTCAAATATACAGTATATATTTACAGTGTGTATATATAGCAAGATATTCTAGACCCATTGAACAGAAGAACAAGTCTAGAGAATAGACATGTGCATTCGTTTTAGTACAAAAACGATTTAGTCCGAATTTTGAGATAATTTAGTTTTCGTATGACTCGAGATACTAAACTGCTCGGTCCAAAAAAACGAAAGAAACAAAAGGAAAATGCATTACATTTTAGTATCAGTTCTTTTTGTAATATTACATTGATTAGAGAAGGAGACCAGCAATGAAGAGCGCAACATCGCAAAGCCCTGTATATAACACAGTACTGCATTAATATATAAAGAGAGGGGTATAAATTGAGGAGGATGTTCTATACAGAGAGGGACATTAATTCTGTAGGATGTTCTATACATTACACAGAGAGGGTGATTAATGCTGGAGGATGTTATATACATTATGCAGAGAGGGGTATTAACGCAGGGGGATGTTTATATATATTATAAAGAGAGGGGAATTAATTCATTAATGCAGGAGGATGTTCTATACAGTATACAGAAAGGAGCATTTTTAAAAATAAAAAAAATTGAGCCCTTTAAATCCAGTGGCTGTGCGCGCTGAGATTCGCTGCTTGTTACATTATCGCACAGTACAATTTATCAGGCTCAGCTGTTACAGTAACTGAATGCTGCTCATCACAGAGTTCAGTGTTTCAGTAAAACAAGGAAATACTATTGTTATAACCTCTTATATATAAAAATATTATTTACTAGTTTTCCTGAAACTCTAACAGCTTTGCCTGACACATTGTGCCGAGAGTGAGAGATAATATAACAAGCAGCCAATCTCTGCCCTCTGAGGAGCCACCACTACAATATTAATTGTATCCGCTGGTTTTCAGATGAATGAAATTCGTTTTCATACTAAAGAACTGAAAACGAATTTCTTTAGCATCTAACTAAATTCCGTTTTAGGACGAATTCATTCATCCAAAACAAAATTTTGGGCTGTGCACATGTCTATTAGAGAATCAGTAAGGAGGACTGTAAATGCCCTTTCCTGATGTAATTGTTAATCAAATTAAAGGCCCTATTGTGGCGATTTACTATCATTATGTTGCCACCTTGTGGAAGCTGTGAAAAACGGCACAATAAAAAAGTAGTGCACATTTAGACGTTGTGAAAAAAGCCATATTCAACGTGAAAAATTAAGCGCTTTTGTCATTTTATCCGTGTAAATTGGCACCTTACACGCATCACTTATCTGATGGCAAGTAAGGTACAAAATCTACACTTGTGTTGGTTAGGGGTTAGATTTGACCCTAAAACCAACAGATTCTGCTCTACTTTTACTTCATTTTAGAGAAGAGGTTCTGCTCCTTCTTCTTTTGAAAATATGATGGAAGTGCGTCTTTGTACATAAAAACTTATTTTTCTCTTGCGTCTGAATGTAAGGAAACTTCTTTTTTTTTTTTAAATATTTTTATTTTTGCAAACTAAGGGTCACAAGTCGACCAATAAAGTTGGCCGCACAGGGCCAGACATCGTATTCACATCTTAGAATAAATCAAAAACAGGGAGTCTCAGCATTTAAGGGGGGAAATAAAAAAGGAGGAAACACCAATCTCAAAATATAGCACATCGGAAATAAAAATGGGATGGGGTTTGAAAAAGTGTCCATAACGTGAGCCGCATACATCAAAAGGAGACCAAAATAAAGCACAGCTAGGGGAGGCCAAAGGGGTCAAAATAAGAGTCATCATGCGGGGGGGAAATCAAAACAAAAATACTCGGGGGGGGATAGAAAGAAATGTCCACACGGGAGAGAGTAGGTAGTTTCAAAAGAAAACGGGTCTGCAACAAAGATGAAGAAAAAAGGAGCCAAACAGAGCGCTTCAGCCCATGTCGAATGGGAAGGCTGCGTGGGCAGACCCATCACGCCGAGGCATCTCATGGAGGGTATGGCAGGCATACACCCACCGGGTCAATGTCCCCCCACCCATGGTCGCACCATAGGGCTCAGATAGGCGCTGTAGGCCGCCGACAGACAACCTTCCGGAGGTCCGCTGCGGTCTCAGCATAATCGGCACGGGCAAAGGCATGGGGCGCTGCACTGGATCTTCCGTTTCCCCGCCAGTCTCTTCAGGCAGTAGCTCCTCGTCCCCACACCGCTCCGGAAGCACGGCCTCCTCCACAGAAATGTCTTCCTGGCAGGTTTTAGAGGACCTATCCTTCGAATCCGCTCCATCCAGAGCATTCATCCGCCAACCAATCCCCAGTACCGTCATCAGTTGGTGCCATGTACCGCGTGTGAGCAGAATGTCGTCGTCATCGTCATTATCTCCAGGGATCGACTCCAAACAGGCCTTGAGGTCCTCCAATACAGATCCCAGGGTCCTGGTAGGGGGTGGGCTAGCCAGCCACCGCCAGTCCATGCCTTCTGTCGCTCCAGGGACCAACACAGCACCTGGAAGATGGGGTCCCTCCATCCCCGCAGCTCGCAGCAGTCACACACCCAGGCAAGGAGTCGGAGCCAAGGCCCCAAGATGGCCGACAGGAGATTGTGCCCGGCAGGGGACGAAGGCCCTAAACTGTGTGTCTCTGGTCCGGGGGGGGGACATAATGGGCCCCGGACAGCTCGGTTTCAGTTGCCAGCCCCGTAGGTACCTCCAAAGTCAAAAATCTCGGTGGTAGTAGTCAGGTGGAGGTCCCTAAGGGTAGCAGATGTGCGGAGCTCCACCAGAACACGTCTGCTCCTGATGGTAGCCAGCCACGCCCCCCCAAGGAAACTTTTTCAATCTGGCAAATTTTTATGTTGTGCGGTTTGCTGCTGTATCCACAAGGTGGAGAATTTCCCTTTTGTATATCTATTCTAACAGAGCTGGTAACAGGAAGCTGCATATGCCAAATGATGGTGTGAAGCAATAGCAAAATCAGATTATCAATCTGTTACCAGTGGGTAAACTTGTAATATTAAGGAGCTGCTGAGGGATACTGGCATTGGTAATGTGCACTGGTATCCTCTTCTGCTGCCTAAAAATTATGTAAAAAAAGGGAGTGTAGCGATGTGTTAAAGTTTATTGTGGCAGTACCCATTTTTGGCCACAAGATGGAGACAATCACGATTAAAGACTCTGGACACTCGAACTACATGTCCCGGCATGCTTTGCGAAGAAACAGGAAGTGGGTGGGTTTTTGGAGACGCTGTACATCCTGCACCTCGTGGAGAACAGGCAGAGCGCGCCAGGGAGCAGAGGAGAGCGGATGCATACAGAGAAGGAGAGACCAAAAGATAGGCCGGAGCGCAGACAAGTGGATTGGGCCTTAGGATTGGGTCACCCAGCCTTGCAGGATACAGACATCACCCTCTATGCTATCCGAGTGCAGTTGAAGGAGAGAAGACCCCTCGAGTAAGGAGTACCGCGGTCGATTTGAAGCGCGGGAGCAGGCGGTAAGCTGGATGAGTCGCGGCTGACAGATAGAAGGCCAGACAACAGATCCGGTGGTCGGCGTCCCCAGTCAATATCGAGCGGAGAGACGTCCTGGGTCAGCGGAACCTCAAGCTTGCGCTGGATGGGTGAGAGGCCCCCAAGGCCGTATGTAAATAAGAGCGTACGCTGCTGTTTTCCTTCTGAAACCCACAGGGCCCCAACTGACTAGTCGAAGACATCTTTAAAGTAAACTCACTGGCCAGTTGAAAAGTACCCGGGTACCATATACACACGAATACACACCACTTCATGTTCTGGGACTTAACCTGTGCAGGACTCAGTTTCCTTTTCCGAATCGGGACAAGGGGGCAAAGTTAAAGTTACATTCTGAACATTTTTTCCTCTTTTTGTTCCCGCTGCGCGTTTACCGTGATACGAGAACTGTGTATTTTATTGTGTCCCGCTACGCGGTTTTTCCTCGAATTTCGTATCTTTTAATTTTCTGCTCGGTCGGGGTTTTTTTCCGAAAATACGAAGCCCTCGTGTTTTCGTTTCTTTTACCGTTACGCGTTTATCGTATTGCGAAAGTACTGTAAATCTTCCTGCATATACCGTGTCTCAAGAGCTGCAAACCTTTTTAGTAAACCTTTTAACTTGTAAAACTTACAGCGGTGTTGGAGTATATTTATTCCCTAGTGCGGGGAGACTGACCCGTGGTTCAATTTCAGCGGCTCCTCCGGGAGTGAGCGCTACACGTGGGGGCTCGTTTCCGGGATTCAGTCTCTGGAAAAACCGCATCTAAAGGTTAAATATGGATCCAGACACTGCTGCCGAATGTGTGGGGAGCACAGTAGTCAGTTAGCATGTTGCATAGTCATGGATATTCCCGCAGACACTTGGGCCGAAGATCAGATTCGCCAGGCCGGCCACGCTAGCACCAGATCATCGGGGGTTAATTCTGGACATTAAGAAAAACCCAGATACCTCTCACACGCATGTTCTTCTTGAATGGAGAAAAGGTATTCCAGCATGTTTTCGGGGCGCGAGCGTGGAGCTGGAAGATGAGGTGGAAGTCCAACTAATTCAGCCAAGTGCGCCACGTGGTGAATCCGAAAGTGTTCCCGCGCCCAGTCCGTTGGCCATGATCGGGCCTGAATTTATCGTGGCTATTGGAGATTTGCTGGCCAAATGTCAGAAAACAAGCCCTCCTCACACTAATTTCGGTTATCGACGGTTAAGGAACTTTACAGGAAATGTACCAACTCCGGCGGGAGAAGAAACCTTTGAGGAATGGGTGGAACAGGCGATGCAGGCACTGGATGAGTGGGACGTCCCGGAGGCCCAGAAAAAGCAAAGGATCACCGAGAGTTTAAAGGGACCTGCGTCAGAAGCGGTGAGAAACCTAAAGTTGAGTAGAAAAGATTGTACTGCTTTGGATTATTTGAACGTTCTTGAAGAAGTTTTTGGGCGAACAGAAAAGGCAGCGGAACTGGTATATCAGTACGAACACACCTATCAGAAGAGAGGTGAGAGAATGATTGATTACATGAGGCGCCTGGATAAGATTCTGCACCAAATACTCCTCAAGAAAGGGGCCAAACCGGCTGACGTAGATAAGATACGAATAAAGCAGATCCTGAGGGGCTCTCAACCGTTAGATCCGGTGATGATGCAGCTGAGAAGCAGAGCAGTTAATCAAGAGTTGAAGTACCTGGAACTGATCCGAGTTGTACGAGAGGAGGAGGCTCTGCTGGAAGAGAAATCCTTCAGGCGGGGAGAAAGGGCTTATGCACAACCTGCAAGATATAACGACGGTCTGCAGCCTGAAAACGACTCGTTAGACACCTATGGATCTGACCTGGATGAACAGGAGCAGTTAGTCGGTTTTAAATTCATCGAAAAGGCTGCCAAAGAATCGAACTCTTCCGAACGAAGCGAGTTGTTCAAGGCTGTAAAGAAGGTACAGGAAGCTCAAACTGAACTGCAGCAAGCGCACGCTGAACTGTGCAGGGTGTTGATGAAGGTGACCGAGATGCAGGGGGAAATGCAAAAGTTCCTAACAGGTATGCAGACGACTGAAGTTGCCGTGGCGTCTGGTTCAAATCTCTTATTAGAACCTCAACAAGCAACTGTGTCTCCACTTTCGAGGAAGAGATGTTTCGGTTGTGGAGAAATGGGCCATTTCCGTGCGCAATGTAAAGGCCGGAAGCCTGAGAGGGATAAAGTTGAGTGGCTGCTGAAAGCTCTAGAGGGACTGTTATCTACTCCACCAGCGGGAAACGCCAGAGGGCACCAGTAAAGGAGCAACCTAGGTGCCCAGAAGTTGAACCTCGCTCCAAGAACCAATTTAAAACTAAGAGGGCAAGAGGGCCCAAAGTTAAGCCAACTGCTGAGCCTGCCAGAATGGAAAGAGTCACTCCCTTAGCGTCCGGGTCTACGTCATGGGGAGGCAATGCACACCCAAAACCTGCACGGGCCAAGAAAAAGGCCAGGGTCAGCAGCAAACTGGGTCTAAGCGTCCGGATACCTCCACCAAGTTTCCTGACCAGCTGATAGGTCCTTCTCCGATTGTGCCAATCCAAGTGGAGGGAGTCTACACCAAAGCCCTGTTAGATTCAGGGGCTCAAGTGACTTTGATTTATAAAGACTTCTATGAGAAACACTTAAAGCACATTCCTCTGCAAGAATTGAAGGATTTGGAAATATGGGGTATCGGCACTGAGAAACTCCCTTATGACGGGTACCTGCAAGTGAGGTTGGAGATCGGATCTGAAGTCATCGGGCAGTCTGGGGGTTGTGATGCCTTGGCCATTGTGTGTCCCCGACCCTCGGGTGCGAACAGAAGCTCTCTGATAGTGGGGACGAATACGGACCTAGTGCGGCGTCTTCTGACCCCCATCGTAGTGGAAGAAGGGTCAACTCAAGGAGTGCACCCCATGTTACGACCGGTCTATCAGAGGATGGTTGAAGAACGGAAAGCACCTGCTGAGGTGGGAAGACTGTGGAGACTGGGTGGGACAGAGAAGGTTCTGCAAGCAGGAGAAGTAGCGAGCTTCCGGGTTTCAGTCAAGTTGAACGGATCGCAACCAGGTCCCTATGTGGTGCTGGGAACCGATGTCAGTCATGGGAGTGAAACCGGAGTCGAAGTAATTCCTGAAATAATCTCCACAAAAGCCCTGAAGAGAACACGAGGAAGAGTCTCGGTCAGTGTGTGCAATGTGACAGATTCTCCAGTAGTCCTTAAAGCACGAATGCCTATCGGGCAAGTAGAGTCTGCTACACCCCTCTCCACCGATTTAGGAGGGGGAGTGGATAAAGAGATTCCAGATGAAAGATTCTACCCTAAAGACGCCCCCATTTCACCTGAGTGGAAGAAACGTCTTCAGTCTCAAGTTCTAAAGTGGAAAGAATTATTCTCGAAAGATGAGTTCGACGTGGGCCTGGCTAAGAGTACGGAACACCGCATTCGTTGCAAGAAGACAAGCCGTTTCGTGAAAGGTCAAGGCGAGTTCCGCTGGGAGACTTGGATGATCTGCGAGAACAGCTAAATGAGTTGCAGAGAACCAATGTGATTCAAGAGTCCAGGAGCCCATATGCATCTCCAATAGTGCTGGTCAGGAAGAAGAATGGTTCTGTCCGCTTGTGCATAGACTATCGCACCCTGAACCGAAGAACCATCCCCGACCAATACGCCACCTCGGATTGAAGATGCCTTACAGTGTTTGTCTGGAGCAAAGTGGTTCAGTGTATTAGACCTGCGAAGCGGATATCATCAGATACCGATGCACCCTGAAGACAAAGAGAAAACTGCGTTCATTTGTCCACTGGGGTTCTTTGAGTTCAATAGAATGCCTCAAGGTCTGACGGGAGCTCCAGCCACGTTCCAACGGTTGATGGAGAAGACAGTCGGGGATATGAATCTAATCGAAGTGTTAGTGTACCTGGATGACATAATTGTGTTCGGGAAGACTCTGGAAGAGCATGAGCAACGTTTGGAGAAGGTCTTGAAGAGGCTCCATGAAGAGGGGTTGAAATTGTCTCTGGAGAAATGCCAGTTCTGTTTACCGTCAGTCACATATCTGGGACACGTGGTCTCGGCAGAAGGTGTTTCGACAGATCCTCGAAAGTTGGAGGCCGTAGCTTCTTGGCCTAGACCTCGAAACGTCACTGAACTTAGATCTTTCTTGGGATTCTGCTCATACTATCGAAGATTTGTGGGAGGATTCGCAAAGATAGCTCAGCCGCTGAACAAACTCCTGCAGAAAGAAGCCACCGAAGAAGGCTGTAAGGTCTCTGACCGAAACCCTTCCGCTCCAGGACCAAGGAAAGCTAAAGAGTCCATACAAGGTGAATGGACTAGTCAATGTGAAGGTGCGTTTGTGAAGCTGAAAGAGAATCTAACCCGAGCTCCTGTTCTGGCCTACGCGGACCCTCATAAGCCGTATGAACTACATGTGGATGCCAGCCGAGAAGGTCTGGGAGGAGTCCTATATCAGGAGTATGATGGATTGCTGAGGCCTGTGCCGTACGTGAGCCGGAGCCTTGCGCCTTCTGAGAAGAACTATCCTACTCACAAACTGGAGTTCCTAGCCTTGAAGTGGGCAGTGGTGGACAAATTGAAAGACTATCTGTATGGAGCTGAGTTCGTGATCAAGACGGATAATAATCCTCTCACCTATATCCTTACTACTGCAAAACTGGACGCAACGGGACATCGGTGGTTGGCCGCTCTGTCAGGGTTTCGGTTCAGCCTGAAGTATCGCCCTGGGGTGAACAATCGAGATGCTGATGCTTTATCAAGAAGACCCTACACTACAGAATGGACTCAGGTGACTCCAGATGGGGTGCAAGCTTTGTGTCAAGGAACAGAACGCCGGGTCAAGGGAGGAGTTGAAGCGGAGGCCATAGGAGTCATGGCCGCGGCTGTTCCTGAGTTCTACTGTAACCCTACGCAATTGAGGGATGAAACTCTACCTACCTTTTCCAAGCAGGACCTGAAAGCGGATCAAGCTAGAGACCCTTTGATTGCATTGACCATGAAGGCCCTGACTGCAAACCAGCGAGAGATTCTGTTAACCAATTCCCCGGATGGAGCCAGATTGGTTTACAAAGAGTGGGAGCGGTTGAAGATGTTGGATGGGGTGGTCTACTGAAGGGGCCCCTCGACCAATTCCGAAGAGATTCAACAGTTATTTCTCCCCACTAAACACAGGGAGAGTGTGTTGCGATCGTTACATGATGAGCATGGACATTTGGGTGCTGAGAGAACTTTTAAGTTGGTGCGAGATAGGTTTTATTGGCCTTGCATGAGGGCTGAAGTTGAGAGTTATTGCCATTCCTGTCTGAGGTGCATTCAGAGGAAAACTCTACCAACCCGAGCTGCTCCAATGAGCCATCTACAGAGTCAGGGACCCATGGATTTGGTGTGCATTGACTTCCTGTGCTTAGAGCCGGATGCTAGTGGGCAAGGGAACATTCTGATAGTGACTGATCATTTCACCCGTTATGCCCAAGCTTTTTCTACAAAAGACCAACGCGCTCCGACAGTGGCGAAGGTGCTGATGGAAAAGTTCTTTGTTCATTACGGCCTGCCAAGAAGAATACACTCTGATCAGGGAAGAGACTTTGAAAGTAGATTGGTCGGGCAATTGCTGGAGTTGTTGGGAATTCAAAAGACTCGAACTACGCCATACCACCCTCAGGGTGATGCTCAGCCTGAAAGGTTTAATCGCACGCTGCTAAACATGCTGGGGACCTTGTCTAATGTAGAGAAGCAGAGTTGGAGTCGTCACATAGCTACTCTGGTGCATGCATATAACAGTACGGAGAGTGATGCAACTGGATATTCACCGTACCGTCTTATGTTCGGAAGAGAAGCTCGACTGCCGGTTGATTTGGCATTTGGGTTATCTCTAGACCAGACGTCGGTAGCTTCTCATAGAAACTACGTGGATAGACTTCGGAAGAATCTGGCTTCTGCGTTTGAACAGGCCCGTTTGACTTCAGGTAACAGGGAGCAAAGGAACAAGAAGAACTATGATCTGAAGGTTCGAATACAAGATCTACAACCCGGTGATAGGGTTCTGTTGAAGAATTTGGGTGCTGCTGCGAGACACAAGTTGGCGGATAGATGGAGTTCTCAGGTTTACATTGTTTGCAAACAACTGCCAGGTCTGCCGGTGTATCAGATTCGTCCTGATGAAAAGGCTGGTCCCCTCAAGAATTGGCACCGAAATCACTTGTTACCTTTGAGAGAGGCTGTGAGGATACCAGTGGAAAACGAACTTCCTCCGGCGAATCCGCATGCTCCACGTGTCCCTCCTGTTACTCGGTCTCAACAGACTCGGGTTGTTGGAGAGAGCGAGAGAGACAGCGACGAAGAGAGTTTCTGTTTAGATTGGATGCGCTCGCCAGAACCTGAAGAGGTCGTCCCAGTTCCTTGTCGATGGGAAAGTAACTTGAGGGCTGAAGCTCCTGAATTTCAGTGGGAATTCCCCGAGAATATGGAACTCCCTGGAACCCTTGAACTTCCATTAAGGGTCCCGGATACTGTTGGAGACCCTGTAGCTCCTGAAGAGAAACCTTACGACTACAGTTCTATGCCTTCCCTGGAGGGATCGTACTCGGAGGAAGTGTCTGCTCCAGTGGCAGACATAAGGACTGAGCCTATACCTATAGTACTTCCACCTGAAGAGGAACGGAAGGAGCCTGAACAAAAACGCTCTATTCGACCGCCCCAGCGACTTACCTATGACTCACCAGGACATAGCACTGAAGAGGCCATCACCACTGTGCAGAGATTGCCCGAAGTGTCTGCTATGTTAGCTGAGGTAGCCCAGAACATGAGTCAGCTTGAGAAAGTGTTTCTAACCCACTGCATGTATGCTGCTGAACCTGTATATGCTGTATAAACTGTGTGCAAATTGTAAAAGGATAATGTAACTGTTGTACCTCCTTGGAGAGACCCAAGAGTTCTAGGAGGGGGAGAGTGTAGCGATGTGTTAAAGTTTATTGTGGCAGTACCCATTTTTGGCCACAAGATGGAGACAATCACGATTAAAGACTCTGGACACTCGAACTACATGTCCCGGCATGCTTTGCGAAGAAACAGGAAGTGGGTGGGTTTTTGGAGACGCTGTACATCCTGCACCTCGTGGAGAACAGGCAGAGCGCGCCAGGGAGCAGAGGAGAGCGGATGCATACAGAGAAGGAGAGACCAAAAGATAGGCCGGAGCGCAGACAAGTGGATTGGGCCTTAGGATTGGGTCACCCAGCCTTGCAGGATACAGACATCACCCTCTATGCTATCCGAGTGCAGTTGAAGGAGAGAAGACCCCTCGAGTAAGGAGTACCGCGGTCGATTTGAAGCGGGGAGCAGGCGGTAAGCTGGATGAGTCGCGGCTGACAGATAGAAGGCCAGACAACAGATCCGGTGGTCGGCGTCCCCAGTCAATATCGAGCGGAGAGACGTCCTGGGTCAGCGGAACCTCAAGCTTGCGCTGGATGGGTGAGAGGCCCCCAAGGCCGTATGTAAATAAGAGCGTACGCTGCTGTTTTCCTTCTGAAACCCACAGGGCCCCAACTGACTAGTCGAAGACATCTTTAAAGTAAACTCACTGGCCAGTTGAAAAGTACCCGGGTACCATATACACACGAATACACACCACTTCATGTTCTGGGACTTAACCTGTGCAGGACTCAGTTTCCTTTTCCGAATCGGGACAAGGGGGCAAAGTTAAAGTTACATTCTGAACATTTTTTCCTCTTTTTGTTCCCGCTGCGCGTTTACCGTGATACGAGAACTGTGTATTTTATTGTGTCCCGCTACGCGGTTTTTCCTCGAATTTCGTATCTTTTAATTTTCTGCTCGGTCGGGGTTTTTTTCCGAAAATACGAAGCCCTCGTGTTTTCGTTTCTTTTACCGTTACGCGTTTATCGTATTGCGAAAGTACTGTAAATCTTCCTGCATATACCGTGTCTCAAGAGCTGCAAACCTTTTTAGTAAACCTTTTAACTTGTAAAACTTACAGCGGTGTTGGAGTATATTTATTCCCTAGTGCGGGGAGACTGACCCGTGGTTCAATTTCAGCGGCTCCTCCGGGAGTGAGCGCTACAGGAGCATAATCTGTTGATTAGGGCAGTGGTTCCCAATCACGGTCTTCAAGTATCCCTGACAGGCCAGATTTTCCAGATATTTAAAGCACAGTACAGGTGATATGATTTGCTGCTCAGTGATTGCAGGATTCAGTCTGCCTTTCCCCAAGGTAAACCTTAAGACTTGGCCTGTTAGGGGGACTTGAGGACCACTGTTGGGAACCACTGGATTAGGGGATAAGATTACTTTTAGGGTTTAAATTAATGGTTACCCTAAAACTAGTAATTATTTGTTCTCTGTGTCCTTCTTGTGGTCGAAGGAGGCAGCAGATAACACTCTCCTCTCCATCACAGGATCAGGGATAATTATTGGATTGTTTAGCCTATTTTTCCGGTGTTAATTTCATATAATTATACAAGTGGCTGGACTCCTAATTGTAAAGGTTCGTTGTTGTTATATTGTCAGTGTTGTTGCACTGCTGCTGGTGTATAGGGCTCCATGGAGTGTCACACAAAGATTGCGATATGCTGGCGGAAGAACATAAAAAAATAGTATTAAAAGGATTTTTTTTTTTTTAATAGAGCTTCGCCTTGGCTTTACTAATGCCTGATCCAGTTTTTGAATTTGTGTTGTCACTGAAGACTTTAGAGGATGTCTTTGAAAAATTACGGCAAAAGGATGAGAAAATGAAGAAATAAAGAAATGATGTGACAACAGCACAAAGAAAAAAAATCTACAGGAAGAAATGAATGAACCAAATATACAAATATCAGATGGTATTATTTTCAATTCAATTTCATTCCGAAACCTGTTCTTCGTCACTTTTTATGAATGCTGTGGGTCACTTGATCTAGGCCTGAAATAAAACATGAACCTACTACCACCAGTGTGTTATTTTTATTTATGGAGCCAACATATTATAGCGCCATATAATAGAACTACTAGTGAGAGCTGATACAGTGAAATAAAACCAGGGCAGCAGCTGAATCCATGATATCTGGATTTTTATTGGAGGGATACAGAAAAGAAAACCCATACACTGGGGAGAATGCAAACTATGATTCTTCAGGAGGGACAGTCCCACGCAAGATATTCATAAAGGTAAAACCGCAAAACAAGCAGACCTTACATTATGCATTACATGATTAACACACAAACGCATGAGGTATTCTATACACTCATACGAAGATCTAAACCAGGGATGTCAAACTCTACCCCTGCAGATGTTTATGTCCTACAGTTCCCATAATGCAATAGATGGCCATTGGATCATGGAAGTTGTTGTGGTTCAGGATTGAAGACCATTATCTAAACCAAACCTTATGCTTTCTCTGTTCACACTCCCTCCGCTCCTCCTGATCTTACTGGCTCCTGAAAATGGTTCATCAAAATCAAAGTCCCTCAAAACAGTGAAGAAAAAAAAAGTCTCCGTGCCTTCTGCCCCAGTTAGTCTGTTTCAATGTTATCATTAATGAAACAGATTGGATCCATGTTGAAATTTCTGCAGATTAAATGAATACAAATGTCCCCACCTGTTTCGCATTGACTGGCTCCACAACGTATTCAATAAAGAAAAAAAGTCAAAAAAATTGTCACCACATGGAAATGTTACTTTCCACCCCTAGAGCTCTCGCTACGAACTTCCATTCAAACATGCCTCCAATGTACTGCATGGTACTATATATAGGGGAGGGCAAGCAGGGGTGCAGTAACCAAAGTAGCTACCCAGTACATCGGGGTCATGCCTGCCCGCATTGGGGGCCAGGGGGAGTCCAAGGTCCCAAAGGATACCGACCAGGTAGCTCTCTCTCTCCTCCAGACTTTTTGTACTGCAGCCCTGCTAATAGATAAGGAGGTGGGAGTATGGGTCAGGGGCTGCAGCAGTGTGGGGGTAGAGAAACATTTTAGCAATAATAAACAGGATGCTCTTTTAACAGCCATATGATAATATACATAATACCATGTAAAATTGGGTCCTGGATAGGATCCTTAGGAATGTCTAACTCAAAGGTCCAATCAAGTCCTTCTAACGGACCCTTAGCCATGGGCTCTGGTCAAATTCTAATTCAAAATACATTCAACTATACAGGAAAGGAAGGAGTTAAGTAACCTAACTTTTAGTAAAGTAAGCATTGATACTAATTAATGAGTCAGAACTTTATCTGTGTGTTTCCTTGTACTAAGATACACTCCACAAATTTCATATACGCAACTGCTCAAAGAAGATGTATTCTCATTCTCCTAAGGGGTTAATGTAGCAAAAATGAGGACACCATCTTATTGAAGAGTAGAGAAAAATATTGTTTCCCCACCGTAGGCGATTTTGATTTTCAGAAGCGTCTTTATCCAGTGTAGAACAGAAAAGGAACTCGACTAAGTTGAGGACCTAGGAAAAACGAGCTTCTATTAGAATAGAGTCTGAAACCAAAAACAGGGGATAACCCAACATTGAATATAAGAAAAAGCCTCACAATGAGGCAATTGGCCAGAACCATATAATGTGATTAAAATGTAATATTTGTTGTTTGAATTAAAAAATACACTCAAGAACAAAAGACCTATACTCCAAAAAAAAAAAACTTCCGAAAGTGTGAAGAGGAAATAAAAATACATTAAAATGTATCTACTTAATAAAGTGTAAATTACACTAGGACTGGTGCGGTGGTGATATTCTTTACATTTATTTATCAACAACGTGGCTGGCAATTTATATATACAAAAATAGAATAGTTCAAATTACTTTGTGGTATAATCGATTCCCACTATGCAGTGTTAAATATAAAGAATAGGTTAGAAATGAGAGACGATATTGTTAGGACATAAAGAGAAAAAACTCCTACATACTTCACAACGTAATTGTTAGAATGTTGCATATAACATTTGCACAATAGTTTAGCTTATCAAGTTTAACCCTATTTTAATTGAACCTCTATCGCCTCTGGTCATATGTTACTATAGGGAGCATTAATTGTTAAAATGGCTAACCATCTGTTTATCAATTCTTGAGCGTTTAGATCAAAAATAAATCCTAATATTTTAAACTCCAAATGAGTAGATTACCATAAAACGGCAGTACTCTAATCTAGATGGTATTACGAGTTCTATTTAGTTGTATTTGAGGAGTCTTCACTATTGCGTCTTGCTTGTTAACTCCTCTAGTAACATAGGAATAATATTATTTTTTCCTATCTAATTACAATTAGCACATAATGATAGAATAGATATAAATTATCTGTAGTTTTAAATCAATAGGGGCAGTAACCCTATACAGTCCGTGTTCCAATAGTAGGTCTAATTGCTACCAAATTATTATAATTGCACAAAACCCACCAATAAACACATTTTATTCTTAAGTAAATTACTTTTCAAGTAGATAAAACATACATCAAATCGACCTTATGAATAGTTTGAAAATCCAATGATTTGACCTTCAGTCACAGTGATTAACGCTAACTGTGTATTCCTTCACTCAATCGGGAGTCACTCAGCATTTGTAATCAACTTCTCAACTCTGGAAAGCGTTAAATCACAAGTCATAAAGCCTCAATTTCATCACGCTTTCACTTTAGCATCTATAAAGCACTTCAACTAGGGTATAAATTAACCCACAATATATTTCATAGCTGCTGGACAAGAGCTAATTAAAGGAAATCTCAACCCAAAAAGGAGTCCTAGATTATCTTCTAGAAACATAGGTTATTTAAAGAGAATATCATTCACCCTCAATTTCATCACGCTTCCTCTTTAGCTACTATAAAGCATTAAACTCCAGTTCAAATTAACCCGCCATGTATTTCATTATTGCTTTGTAGAAGGTTCATTCAAGGAAAAGCTATTGGGAGATTTCCTAGGTCATTTTTATAAGGGATTTCCTAGGTCATTTTTATAAGGGGTAAGTCCTGTCAGAAAGGATAGCATTCATAAATAATAGGTCATTTTTGAAAGGATAGCATTTGACGCACGTTTCGCATACTATGCAATAATGAAATACATGGCGGGTTCGAGAAGATAGCTGCCACCGATCGGGAGATAGGGGAGTAACTTTGGACACCCCTATCTCTACCATGGGTATTACCATGGCAGCTGGGGGTTAGTGCTCTAACTGATGTAGTTGTGTACATGCACAACAATGTCAGTGGGTGGGGGGAGGCCCGGGAGGCTTAACTGAAATCCAAGATGTCAGCCAACTTCGGGACCAGTTTGCGATCCGGCACCGAATCGCAGACCAGCACCTAAAGAGAGGCAGCACTGGAAAAGTCACACTGTGCCCTTTCCATCAATGCCTCCTATTCTTTCTCCAAATATCGATATGTTCTTGTGTTTTCTTGGAGGTAAACCGGGATATACCTATTGAAAGAAGCGCTGTTCTCACATTTTCCTTTCACTTGGAAACCATTAGCCTGCGGTGAGGACTCTAAAGGGATATACCACGCCTTTTGTGATACAGTGTGACACAATCATATGTTGCATATCACTTTCACGTGATATGTTATTTGGCCACTAGATGGTGCTCCTTGATAATTATTATTTCTTTTTTTCTTTTCATTGAGCATATTTTTAGAGATGGAACACTGAGTGGTGCCAGTGCGTAGATTTTCCTTTTTATATATTACCTTGACAGTTTCCTTTACTTATTATCCTTGTTTCGTTCTGTTCCTTTTATTGCTCTACCCATTTTTTGCGTTATGTGATTATATTTTGAATGTTGTGACCTGGGATTGTAACATTTTTGGGGGGGTTTCAGCTGCATATTCTTGTACTGTGGCTTGGAGGAAGCGTTACTATTTTCTTTTAGATTTAAAAAAAATTGGGAATAAAAAATTTACAGGGTTATTCAAAGATAATCAAAAAGTCACCGCACATTCGGAGACTTTTCAATCTCTTCAATTCGGTGCAATTTGGCGATCTCATTTCGGCGACCCTGTGGTGTATTCAGCAAGCACCACAGGCCTCCGAAAACCTGGCGAAAACTCACCGCAAAACCTGGCGAACGCTCACCGAAACCCACAAAAAGACCTGGATTAACCCCGCCGAGCACGACAGAGAAACCCGAGCAGCAGCCGATTAGAGCGCAGAGCAGCCGCCGGGACAAACCCGACCCCGCAGACGAATGGAGTGAAAAAAAAAAAAAAAACGTACGCTTGAATGTTTGAAAAGTGAAACGCTGTTTGCAAAGAAACTACTGAGCGAAATTGTCTGAAATTTACATATGAGGTCCAATGAATGATAATAAAAAGGGCTGTTACAGAAAAAAGAAAAAACGTTAAAAAATTTTTTTTTTGCAAAAAAAACCGAAAAATGCTTAAAAGATCAAAAAAAATCTAAAAATAAAGAAACATTTTACTGCAGAATATTATAATAAACGGTTTATTAGATATTGAATTAAAACAGGAATATTTTTATTATTGAAGCCTATGGGATTCGCCTGAATAAAATAAATATGTCAAATGTGTCATGCCTGGGAGCTTGCTGTGGCCAGTCTGGCTTTCCATTTCTCCCTGTCTGTATCCACCTAAGGGTTAACTCCTGTTCTAGAAGCCTGTGTGCTTTGCTTAAAACCAGAGGACGCCCTTTCCTCCACGTTCTGGCATTGTTCTACCTGCTGTGCTATAGAGAGGGTCCTCCTCCTCGAGCTCCTGGATATTATTGTATCTTTTGTTCCAGTTTTGCTTGCTGTTGATCCTGCACTACATCTCCTGGATATCCAGCCTCTGCATTTAACAACTGCTGTGGTCCCAGGTACATTGTCTGCTGTTTCCTGAGACTGAGTCTATATTCAGCTGTACCAGTTCATCACTGTGAACCACTTTCTGCAAGGCCTGGAGAGATTGCCCGAGATCACTGTGGTACTACATTTACCATTGCTGTTACAAGAGACTGTGCATGTTTCAACTTTACCAGTGTTCCTCTGTGTATTCATCATCTGCCACAGCATCAATATATGTTTATATCTGCATTTGTATCCAGTGTCTGTGTTAACTCATTCAACCCCAGCGCCTGGGAAATATATACTGAACTTTGGGTCCCACCTAGGCTCACGCCTGGTTCCACCCTGACAGAATGAAGCCACCGAATGGCAGGGCATGTCGGCAACTTTTCAGGTTGGGGCCCCTCGGATGGTCCAGAGGAGAGTTGGCAATTGTTCCTCCCCGAGAAACATAGGGGGACAGTGTTGACTACCTTACACGATGAGCATGGACATTTAGGGCCTGATAGAACCTTTAAATTAGTCAGAGATCGTTTTTACTGGCCATGTATGCGAAATGAGATCGAAAGTTACTGCCGCTCATGCCTCCTCTGCATCCAAATAAAGACTTTGTCATCCAGAGCTGCCCCAATGGGCCATCTACAGAGTCAAGTCCCATGGATTTGATGTGCATTGATTTCTTGAGTCTGGAGCCTGATGCGAGTGGGCAAGGAAACATATTAGTAGTGACTGACCATTTCACTCGATACGCTCAAGCCTATCCAACAAAAGATCAACGAGCTACTACTGTCGCAAAAGTATTAGTAGAGAAATTCTTCATTTATTATGGATTACCTTTGAAGATTCATTCTGATCAGGGAAGAGACTTTGAAAGCAGGCTCATTAAACCATTGCTAGATCTTCTAAACATTCAGAAATGGAGAACGACACCCTACCACCCGCAAGGGGATCCACAGCCAGAAAGCTTTAACCGCACCTTACTTAATATGCTTGGAACTCTTTCGGCCGATAAGAAACAACACTAGAGTAGGCGCATTTCCGCTGTGGTTCACGCTTACAATAGTACAGAAAACGATGCAACTGGTTATTCACCGTATAGATTGATGTTTGGAAGAGAAGCGCTTCTGCCAGTGGATTTGGCATTCAGTGTATCAGTAGACAGAACTGCTACTACGTCTTACAGAGGGTATTTGGACAGACTCAGAAAGAATCTAAAGACAGCCTATGAGAAGGCTCAAGAAGCTTCTGACATTAGAGGACAGTGAAACAAGAAGAATTATGATTTGAAAGTCAGAATTCATGATTTGCAGCCAGGTGACAGGGTCTTGCTGAAAAATCTAGGTGTTATAGGGCAGCATAAATTGGCGGATCGCTGGAAGTCTCAGCCTACATTATCTGCAAGCTACTGCCAGGACTCCCTGTATATCAGATTCGACCAGAAGGGAGCACAGGTCCGTTGAAGACTTGGCACCGTAATCACTTGTTGCCATTGTCAGAAGCCGTTCGTGCGCCACTACGGTCCGAACCACAGTCCACAACCACTGTTTCTCAGAAACCCCGTCCAGTGACGAGATCACAGCCTGTACCCCAGGATACAAAGGAAGACGATAATGAGGATGAAGAGACGTCGATTGATTGGCTATGGCCGTCTCAAATGTCAGAGCCTGACGTTCTCCCCACTTCTCCCTTCAGGATGACAGAAGCGGGGATTCTTAGGCCAGAAGCACGTGAATTTGTGCCTCAGAGCTCGCTTGCTGAACAGTGAGAAGTACGACCTCCTTTGCCGGTGGAAGATTCAGATGACTCTTGCCCTGCTCTCGAGGAAGTTGAAGAAGCTAGTGGGCCTACAATTTCCAAACCTAGAGAACCGAGACAGAGGAGTATTGTCCGCCTGCCTAAAAAGCTGACTTAGGATGTGTTGGGTGAAACCAATGAGGAAATTGTGCACACCTCTCAGAGAACTTTCGAGGCATCTGGTCCGTCTACCACAAGTGCAGCTCTTGTTGCCCCTCTTGTATGTTTAGCTGGGTCCTACCAGGTGGGGGGTCATATAAACAGAACAAACGTGTTTCTTATGCAAATTGGTGGGAAGTCCTATCGTCAAATTCCTATGGAAATGTGAATGGTTTAGTGTCTTGTGCATACTAACCTGTTTCTCTCCTCGTGTACTACAAACGCATGCAACAGGTTCCAGATTTCACTGTCTTTGGGGGACCAAAGATTCTTGGTGGTGGGAGTGTGTAGCGCAGGCTACTTGAACTGTGTGTGTGTACTATTGTGTTTCACTGTAACCCAGGCTTTGGACAGAGACATGCAGCCTGTCACAGCTGCGGAGGACTTTCCCCTCCACCCTTTTTCCCTTTCTCTTCACTGGCAAAGGAAGTTGTTTGAGACAGGAAGATGCAAAGGATTCTGGAACATGTAGTTTCAATTACAGAGGGCCTATGCAATTTGTCAGGAAGAAAACTACACCTCCCAGCAGTGCCTAAGGGACGTTTTCCAAGAGTGGAAGTGCACGTGCAGAGCAAGGAGAAGGGAGAGAGGGCGAGACTGTTGAGGTGAACGGTCCTGTGTTGCGGATTGTGCACGCAGCTGCCCTCGTGTGCCCAACGAAGAGATTTGGTTGCCCTTACGTGTTGCCAGTACCAGCGGAACAAAGATCCGGCTGTCCTTGTGCATACAGCAGAGAAGGGGTCTGGCAACCTTCGTGTGTTTCCAGTGACAGAGGAAGCGATCGAGTGTATCCAACTGAGAAGAGATCCAGTTGTCCTCGTGTGCTTCCAGTGTTAGAGAGATAGCAATCCAGCTACCGTCCAGCGGGGAAGGAGTGAGTGTATCTAACGGAGAGAGGTATTCGGCCATCCTGCGTGAGTTGATATTGCTAACTTTATTGTCTGGCCTAGTTCTGCTGCCTGCGCAGTTGCAGCTAGAAGGAGGATCGCTGCAGTTACAAATTTTGTTGTTCTTTGCAAAGATTTCTTTCTCACTTTGTGGAATACAAATATGGTTTCATGTTAAAGGTACCCAACAATAGACGTCAAGGGCCCCAACGCTAGCAGTCTTGAACACTTGTGTAATTTCCACTGGCCAGTGGTTAGGCAGAATGTATAAGGTTTAGACCGGTTACTGATATTGGTTACGGTGGCTATAGCTGATAATCGAACTGCACTAAAGTATGGTAAAGATTGCTGTCTTGTTCATTCATTATTGAGTTGAATAGTAATGCTAAATTAACTCTTTCAATACTGTTATACTGTTGATTACTTTGTCCTACAAAGGGTTTGCTCGCTAGTCCTAATAAACCCCTTTTTATTTAAAGTAATCTTGTCCTGGTATTACTTGGCGCCGAAGGTGGAGGTGGGTAATCACTGGAGTGAGACAGAAGGCCCATCAAATTCAGCGGCTCTCGCGGGAGTAGCACTACAACAATTTAGAGGAAAATAATATAAACCATTTTGGATTGCATTGCAACATCTAGATCTGTCTGAGAGTCTCTTTTTCAAACATCTTTAGGATCTCGACTGATGCAAAACCGCACCCTGGGCAGAGCATCTCCTTTCTGCATGCAAAAACTCCATCCAGTTGAAAAATAATCAACTCTGAATACAACCCTCCTTTTTTCTCGTTATACTAATTGCAAAACTAAAAAAAAACTGTTCACAAATAATACATCATACTAACTTCTGGTAAGGCGTGGCCAAGACCTTGATTTCCACTGGGCGAATGGCGCACATTTGTGGTTTTGTGCCAAAAGTCACAACCAAAACCTGTCCCTTATCTCTCCTCTTCTGTCTCAAAATAACCAAGCACACGAAACTTAGATCATGTCATGTAGCTAAGAAAAAGGAACTTAAGTCATATGCTAGAACAAGTTATATAGGGCGAATCACCATTTTAACTATTTCATCTACATTTGAAATCATCATTTTATCCCCTTTTATTACACCTGTAGAGCTCTTATCAGATTTCTGGAAGCAGGTCAGAGGCAAGTGTCACGTAATCTTTCTATCAGGGTTATTCAAAGAGATCCGAATGGCTGCCGAAAGGGAACCGAACGCTGAAAATCAGCGTTCGGTTACCTTTCTTGGCCATTCGGCTATTCAGAGAGCAGGCAATTCGCCAAATGTTGGCGAATTGCCTGCACATACGGTGCCTGTTCGAGGGCAGTGAAATCCCCATAGAGAAGCAATGCTTTGGCTATTCAGAGAACACAAACCAGCAGTGAAAGGTTCCCGAAATGCCCTGCCATTCGGTGCTTTAATTTGGCAAGTTTATTCAGGCGAATCCCATAGGCTTCATTGTTAAAAATATTCCCGCTTTAATTCTAATAAAGCATTCATTATAAAATTCTGCAGTAAAGAGTCTCTTTATTTATAGAGTCTTTTGGGATATTTTAAGCATTTTTCTGGATTTTGTCTTTTAAAAAAAAAATTTGATTTCTTCTTTAACCACTTCGATGCGGAGGACGCGCTCAGCGCGTCCTCCGCATGTCTGCTGGTATGCGGAGGATGCGCTGAGCGCGTCCTCCCATTGGGGTCAGCGTTCGGCCGGGTTCCGGCCGATCGCTGGCCCCCCCGGTGCGGGCTGACATCCTCGATGTCAGCCCGGCATCCAGAACCGCAGCCGCTGAAATTAGGTGTCATCGCGGCAGCGTGATGACACCTAATTCAGGCGCCCCCCCCCCGCATGTGCGGAGGAGGCGCCTGAAAGGGAGGGGGGGAGGTCCTTCGGACCTCTCTCCCTCCCAATCGGCGGCGTTGCGGGGGTTAACCCAGGCACCATTTGGAAGGGCACAGCCTGCCCTTCCAAATGGTGCCTGGCATTAACCCCTGGGGAGCTGGATCGCGAATCGGCGCTGAAAAGCGCCGGTACGCGATCCTTTCCCGGAGCTGGCCGACATCTTGGATGTCGGCCAAGCCTCCGGGAACTCCCCCTGAGGACTGGCGTCATCGTGCATAGCACGATGACGCCAGTCCTAGAGTTAACCCCTAACTGCCACCAACGGTGGAGATAGGGAGTTCCAATGAACTCCCTATCTCCCGATCCGTGGCAGCTAGGGCCGTTCCAACGATACCAAACACTACAGTGAAAAAAGTTTTTTTTAAAAAAAAAATTAAAAATAAAAATAAAAATATATTTTAAAAAAATTATAAAAAAAAATAAACATTTTGCTTTTCTTTTTTTTGGTTCGTTAATGCAGCAATATTGTTCCCATTTCAATTATAATGTGAACAATGATGCTGCACTAACAATTTTTGTATGCGGTGCGTTTGTTAAAAATCGTGTAATTTTCCCCAAAAAAAATGTAACGAGACCCCATCTCTAATTTTTTTAACAAGCGCACCCCATACAAAATATAACCGCAATTGCTCGCATGTTAAAATGTGAAAAAAAACACTTTACACGTTGTAAATTATTGAAAATACATATTTTATTGCATTTTTTGTTATAATATACAGACATGACATAACGTATACATATAATAGTGACATATTATGAATCTACCGAGTCTGACGGAAAGAACGATATATAATATGTCTGGGTCATATACTAAAATAAGCCTTCAAAACACGTTTAAACATGATGAGCAAAACCAGTAAATATGACCTCAGCACAGAGGCGTGAAACGCCTCAGCAGCGAAAGGGTTAACTTATTTTTTCTGTAACAGCCCTTTTTATTATCATTCCTTGGACCTCATATGTAAATTTCAGACATTTTCGCTCAGTAGTTTCTTTGCAAACATTTAAAGAAAACAGTTTTTCTAATTTATTCACTGCATTCGTCTGCGGTGTTGGCTTTTTCCGGCTGCTGCACTGCGTGTGATCGGCTCCTATTCGGGTTTCTCCGGCGTTTTCGGCGAGTTAATCCTGATGTTTTTGCTAGTTTCGGCGTGCATTCGCCGGGTTTTTGCGGTGACTTTTCGTCAGGTTTGCTGCAGCTTTTCCCTGCACTTCGACGGCCCTCTGTTGCTTGCTGAATACACCGCAGGCTCGCCGAAATGGGATCGCCAAATCGCCCCAAATTGAAGAGAACTTCAAGATTCTCTTTGAATAACTCTGTATTTATTTTTTTACTCTGCCTGGCAACTGTTGAGACAATGACTCTGCTTAAAGAGACATAATACCATTTATCAATCAGGCACATTTTAAAAGACATAAAAAAAAACTGCAGAAATAAACGATATACTTTAAATTTTAAATATTTTTTATTCCAAAAATGGTAGGGCGCTGCCCCTTGTGCCCATATGGACGAGCCACCACTACTTAAAGTGACACTACCACATACATAAGGTGTAACTGGATTACATATGCATTACAAACACCTTATAAAACACGTGCTGCTGTTTTTTTTTTCCTTTGTTTGAAGTAATTGCATGGCCCTTGTTTTCTGTACTTTGTATCTTTGCACAGATAAAGCCGCAAGATAAGAAGACACAGCAGTGGTTTCCGGATGTCAACGTTTATATAAAAGGCTCGCCGTCACAGGGTGTGAGTGTGTTTTCCGACAGAAATCATGAGTGAAACACATCCTGATGTCTACATTCAGGCATTTAATCTCTTTGGGATAGTGGTGGCATTTTACATTGCCCTGTTGCAGGGATGGAAACTTCTTCGGGGCATAAGGAGTTACATTTTGGCTGGCTGGTGGAGGACAAACCTGAAGAAGTATGGCAGTTGGGCAGGTAAGAGGGAAACAAGGACTTAAAAGGGTTATTCGCTAACAGGTGATTTTGTGTAGAATTGCAGAGCAATTGAGGTTTTATGTCAAAATACCTGAATTTAGGGAATACAGGATTTTTTTTTATCTTTTAAATTATTATCAGGGTTTATTCACCAAGCGCCAGAGCTGCAAAAACCAGCTGAAATCACCAGTATTGCCATGCTGAGAAACGCTGCCGCTTCTCAAAACTATAATCCAAACAGCAAAAGGAGACGTTTTACAGTGCAGCATCTCCGTTTGCTGTTTGGATTATAGTTTTGAGAAGCGCTGGAGCTTCTCTGCAATCTAATACCAGTGTTTTAGCTGGTTTTGCAAAGTCTGCAAACACCGTCGCTTAGTGAATAACGCCCTTTCGTGTTAATATTTAACATAAGAACTATTCTGTGATTAATTGTATTACTCATGTATAGTTTCCAGGTTCAACATATTTTCCTGGATGCAGAGAATTTATACATATTGTTAGAACACAACAAATATGCTGCAATGTTGTATTTATGATTGATATGCGACAAAGGGAGACAGAGGACCTGGCAACCGGAGAAATCCTTCACTGTTTGCCAGAGTAATGTTTTGTAATCACCGGGATATCTGATATAAGGTTGCCAGATCATCCATGTTTTCCTGGATAAAAATAATTTATTTATGACAATGGCCAGTGCATGAAAGACGAAACCCTGCAGCATGTAGAATCCTTATTCTGCAGGCGACTTGCCTTGATTTCCTTTCTCCATCATATGAGTTATACATGTTGCAGGGCAGCATTTTCCCTGTGCTTCCCTCTGCATGAACTCGTAATATGTGTAAAGGAAAACATGGCAACCCTAATATATGACCATGTCCTCCATAAATCATCATATGATAAATTACTGCAGTTTAGGTCATGGAAGAGAATTCAGACCACAAGGAACCTTTTAAAACCCTTTGGTTCTAGATACTATTGAAACATAAATAACAAACACAGCACTATAGCGAGAGGTGTGTGCGACAGGCAAAAATAAATCCACAGATTTTCCCAAACTCAGGGGAACCCATGCATTTGGGCCCTCTTCCCTGCTGCTTGTCCCCTAAGGCTAGTGACAGACAAGCGTCTTTGGAGAGCGGGAGGAACGTCTGTGAGAGTGGACGTTCCTTCCACCCGACGCCTGTCTGGCCACCTCGCTGAGGGCACTCAGTGCGCTCAGCGCTGCAAAGCGCGATCCTCCTATGGAAAATCGTGCTTTGCAGCTATGTCAACGCGCGTCCTACCGCTTTGACGGAGAGGCTTGGATAAAGGACACTTGTTGCGTGCGCATTTCGTGCGCGTACACAAGCGTGTGACTGGCCCCGTTGCAGCGTCACAACACTGCAACGGACACTGGTAAGCACGTCAGTACGGGCGCACATAGCGCGCTCATCTGGCGCCAGCCTAAAGGTGGCCCTGCCCATCACAGACATGTGTATGTGGTGTGCCTAGGTGCATGCTAGTTGTGTGAAGGTGTCCTTTGTTTTTTTAGCCTTTTGGATGTTCTTTCTATGGTTCACGAAGAGCATGTGAATTGACTGTGTCACTGCATACAGGCCGGTTACTCCTAATGGAAAATGTGTGTCTTGTGTTACATTTTATAAACACAAATTTTTAATTCATAAATGTTCAATGGGTGCAGAGCCTAATGGAATGGGTGGTGCATCCCTGTACTGCTCAGACCTCCCAACATTTCCAAAGGACATTTGGATAGGATGTTTTGGAACTAATCTGCCCAGGAGTCCTATCAGCCTAATGAGTAGATGGGGACCATCGGAGATAGTTCAAAAACACCTTGAGAGCCAAGGTTGCTGCCCCTTGGTATAGAGACTCTTGCTGTGAGATTTTTAGTTTTACAACTCTGTTATACACCTGCTTGCCTCAAATATATGAAGACCATAAAATGCTTATGAAGGAAAGGGGACACAAGTTATTTGGGGCAAATAGTGCGCTGCCTGTCCAAAAATATCCACCAGGAAGGTGGTCTCCTGATATTTTTGTAAATTGTCCGTAGATGTAAAATATTTATAATTCTATGTAGTTTCATACCATATAGGCAGCAGTAAAATAAAATATTCCGTTACTGTTTATGTCCTGTGGTAGTGTGTCTCTTTTGCGTAGAACACTGACCTCTAGTGATGGTCAACCATTGAAAACAAAAATTGCATAAGCCGAAAACAAGACATAATGTGAAGTTTTATTATCTATCTCCCATATCTCCAAAAAACAAGACATAAGTGAAGGAAACTGCAACTGCAAGGAATAGGGACCCCCTGTTTAACAATATGCTTACAATAAAAAGCATATCATGATTACCATCATCAGATACATAACACTGCCACAGATAGCGGAAGAACAGGGGACAGACTGAAGGTGAGTGACGTTGTTGTTCTGGTCAGTAACTTTGTGTATTTTTCGGTAATTATGATCAATAGCAGGTAAAGGAGAAAATATACAGATATACAACACCAGCCAGAGATCCAAAGGTTCAGAGTCACCAGCACAACAGCAGACGTATAGCGGAGTAGACCTATTTATATTTCATGTCACTATTGTGTTGTGGTTGCTTGAGAAAGATCCTGTGCATGGACCGAAACTTTGCCTTTGATTCGAATAAATGCTCCTCTGCATGCTGTGCCTTATGTTGACCATTATTTTGCCTCGCTCTATTATTCAGTAACTGTGCATAAAATTTTCTTTTTAGTGGTGACCGGAGCGACAGATGGCATTGGAAAAGCATATGCTCGAGAGGTAAGATATAACATTATGTGTGTGTGAACATCGTATTGCAATGCAATAACTACATCAAATTATGTGTTACTGTTTGTACCCTTCCTGGTTGTAGCTTGCCAAGAGAGGTCTGGATGTTGTGCTCATCAGCCGTACTTTGGAGAAGCTAAAGCGGGTGGCAGCTGAGATAGGTAAATTATTTTTACTCCGCTAAGACATCAAGTTAGGGCCCAGAGCACCACTGTAAAGCATAAAGGGCTTTAAAGCAAAGCAGGACATTTTTCACTTTCTCATCACTTGCCAGTGTGTTTAAAAACTTTATGACAGGGGTCAGCCACATGGGCCCTCCAGATGTTTTAGAACTACATCTCCCATGAATCTCAGCTACTGATTATGTTTGCGGAGCCTTATCTGAAATGTAGTTCCAAAACATCTGGAGGATCAAAATTGCTGACCCCTGCTTTGAAACTTGTTTGAATGAAAATATATCAGGTGTGCAATAGATCTACAGTAAGCTTTACTTAATGCTAGTGAAGTGCAGTATTCACTTACACAGGTACAATATATGCAGACACCAGACAGGGATCATATACGAGTAAAATGCTCCACATGAGTGCTGCTACGTTAGAGAATCGCCACAAAGCAAAACACGCTGTAAAGTGGGGCATTCCAGCTGGGTGGAGTGGAGGTAACGTCACTGCTCTGCGTGGAGAGAGCCTGTGGCGACATGGGTTCGATCCCAGCAAGAGCACCTCTCCAGTAAGTGTCCTTGGGCAAGACACCTAACGGTACATACTCGCCACCCAGGACATACTTGAAAACACAAGAAATCTCAATGTATCCTTCCTGGTAAAATACTTTCTCCAAAAAAAAACAAAAAACAATAGTCTTCTCTTCCATGTTAGCAGGCCCTACTGGAAATGATTATTTTAAGTCATTGCATATAAAATGTAAATGTATAACTGTGGATGTTATTAATCTGCATTTCTTACAGAGCAAGAATTTGGGTGCAAAACAAAAATTATCCAGGCAGATTACACCAGAGGATCAGAAATGTATCAGTCTATTGTGGACAATCTCAAAGGGATGGAGATAGGAATTCTGGGTAATGTATATTTGTAGTGGCTTTAATGCTTAACATCTATAGAGAAACATCAGTTCCCGGTGTACAAAGTCTAATTATTTTACTGCATGCTATCAGGACCGGCTCAGACTATGCTCCCGTTGAATGCTGCATAATAAAGTGTGTTTTATCTTGACTATAGATTATCAGGACAAGCGTATACATACCATAGGATACGTAGATATACCATACTTTGTATAGTTATTTCTTTTCCTGCATGTTACTAGGGCTGGGCCACTGCATAATTTTGTGAAGTGTTTTTCATATCTTATCCTTATTACATGTTATCGGGACAAGCTGAGGCAGTTCTGGTTTTTTTCTATGACATCATGATGCATATTTTCCTGACAACAGATTATAAAGGCAGACTTTGACAGTACTGTTTTTGGATAAATATCTAATTGTCGAAAGATGGACAGACTGGCAGAACGAAGAAAGAAAAACAACGAGCTGCAGTGGAAGAAAAACCCTGTTCCTTGTGCTGAAATGGAATTTCAGAACCAAGGATAGCACTGCCGAATGCAGCCAAACGCAGAAACAAGAAAAAAAAAACACCTTGCCAAACGCTGCAGGGGAGGAAAAAAAAAATCTGTCCCTGGTGCTGAAAAAGGTTTCTGGAGGGCCAAGGTCCCTGACCCCTGCATGAAATAGGTTTCAGCACCAAGGACAGCACCGCCAAATGCAACTGGATGAAGAAAAAAAAAAAAAACGCAGCGTTCGGCCAGGAGAAAACTTATTTTTAAAAATTTGAATCAAAAATTTTGCCCAAAAAAAATACTCCAAAAATTCCCAAAAATATCAATAAATCAAAAGTCTTTTTGCTGCAGTTGAAAACAAATAAAAACGAAAAATATTTTTTTACACTGAATCCTATGAGATTCGCCTGTCAAACTGAATCACTTCTCTGTGGGACAATTTCCCTGCAGCGGAACGGCGGTTTAACTATACAATTCATCTTTTTTTCATGTAACTTGTACCAGATCATCTGACAAATCCCATTCAAATGGGAAAGATCGCTAGGTTGGAGTCGCAATAAATCATCTGAAGTCGTCCGATGGAAGTCAGAAAAGTGGACGAATCTCCTGCCTGTTGTGGGATTGGTCTGACGATGACGGATAATCACATGATTGCACAAATACGGACCCAGTGGATGGCCAACCTAAAGGTTTGTCATCCACTGCATGCGTAGTCGTCTGACCCACTGGTCCTCAGACTATGGATGACCCATATCATATCAAGGAGTATCGTCCACTGGAGGAGCTTGCATCAGATGCAACTCGCTCAGTTTGCACCTTTAAATCTAACCCCTGGGGGACCAGGTCTCAGAGCTACAGACACTGCTATAAACCAATCTTTTTAATTATTTTAATTGCCCTTACTTGTGTTGTGTGTGACTGTGTATATACAGTATATATCTGTGTGTTTGCATATATAATATAGTTTGTGTGCTGTGTATAGTGACCCAGGTCATCAGCTTTGAAGCAGATGAAAATCCGATTCAAATGTGATCGTCTGAAGTCGGATGCAGTGGACGACGTTCCACCTCTTTTCATGTTGAGGGACTAGTCTGACCTAAAAGTAGGACTACCACTTGATCACACGACTATGGATCCAGTGAGTGACCAGCCTTTAAGTGAAGTGTGACAGCAGCTATTAAGCATTATTGGAGCTCAGACTCAGAACCCTTTGTGTAAGGCCCCGTTCACACTGTGCGATTTATCGCGTGGATTTTGCCGCGATATCCGCACGATATCACGCTATGTAGCTTCCCCAATGCATTTAAATGGAGCTGTTCACATCTTGCCGTGCAACGTCTTGCCATGTCGCGCGTCGCTGTAGCATGTAGCTGGTACAAGACCCTTTTTTTGCGATTTGCGATTTTGCAATTTGCATTGGTGGTGTTTTGCAAAATCGCGCATAACCACGACATCGCGCGTCATTATTGCTCAATGTCACGAATATGAAAATTACGTGGAAAAACGCACGATTTTCATGTTGCACAGTGTGAAAGGGGCCTAATACTGTGCAATACCTTGTGACAACTGCTCTCTCTCTCTCTCTCACAGTGAACAATGTGGGTATGTCGGGATCCTTTCATCCAACACGTTTCCTGGCCTTCCCGAATATTGATAAGGTTAGTTGTCATATCCTTACATAAAGAACAGATGCTTCTTTGAATACATATACGACTACGAGCACCATCCCACATAGCACTTGTGATGTGTAGCGCCTCATTATTTATGAACTTTAAAATATAAATTTTGAATTTCTGCGTAGGTATGATACAAAAACACCAGATCTGAACTGTTTTCATATTTTCCAGGTGATTATGGATACAATTAACTGTAACATGCTCTCCGTGGTAGAGGTAAGCATAAAACAATAAACTGATGGGAAGTTAATATTAAAGGGAACTGTGGAAAAAAACTAACTAATGCTCTGCTCTAATGGCTTCGATATCTGCTGTGGGATTTACATTGTGTCAGGGGTCAGCAGGGTCAGCAACTTTGGCCCTCCAGATGGCCCTCAACATCTCTCATGATGCTCACCCACTCATTAGGTTGCCTTAGGCTCACAGTAAAACATTTCGGGTATGGAACCCTTGTTCTGTAATGCCCATGGGCAATACAATGAAGTAGGGTTCTACACCTGAAATGTTTGCTTTTGATGCTCATCTCATGTATTAAACACGTGACATTAGTGCACCTTTTGAAGAAACAAAGTGCTGTCTCTATTTTTTTCTACGTGGTTCCTGCATGTTTCCTTTGTCTAAGGATCCAGGGTGTTGGTGGTGAGATGTTGCAGAGTGTTTGGGAACATCATTTTCTTGTAGTGGGACTTCATTTGTTCCCTTTTCCATAACTGTTCTGTACGCCTCGAAATGGTGTTGTAAAATCAAAAAATGCTGGCGTTTCACAAATGAAAAATCCAAACAGCTCAGAGAGAAACTTCATAGTGGCAAATACCAGTGATCTTTGAATAACCCGCTTACCTGCACAGAAAATACACATGTAACCGGGCGAAAAAGATCTAGAGCCATATTCCGAAGTTCATGCTAAAAGGGGGAGGCTAAGAGGGAAAATCAGTGCCAGCATCCGCACCTTGCACCAGAAAATAGCCCTAACTGCTGGGATACTTGTGGTAGTGCTTCCACATCGTTGCGAGTATCACCTCCTGGAGTCCATAGGACTCCATGGAGGGTTGCGCTTCTGAGCCGCGAGCCCTATGCCCCAGAGTGATTGTGAAGGGAGACTGGGAACTATTTCATTCCAGTCTCACTCTGCTCGCGGCCAGAAGAAACGGTGCATTGGGCCACTGTTGTTGCTGCGGGATGAGAGGTGAGTATCGGATTTATTGGGGGGGATATTAGGGGTGCTAAGTAATTTTCAAATGCAGAATCCTTAAGCACCAGTTTTTAGGTGTCGCTATCGCTAATATTTTGGTGCTCTGCATCTCAACGGTAATTGAGAGCGCCCGCCCTTTGCATTACCTTACTTATCAAAATGCTAACATTAGATTGCGCTCCCCATGTTAAGTATACGATTTGCAGAGTACAGTAAGCTGGCGCAATCACCAATGCGGTAACTGATTTCTTAGGGGTTTAGCATCAGGTATGTAATCTAGGGACATTTATTAAAGTCCCTTATCCTGGCGGTAACGCTTGCACATATGAAAGCTAACTGTAGTGGCAAGTTTGTTATATGGTATTGGTGAAATGCTACACCGGCCGGCACTCTGCCTGTATGAGCCATAGCTATTTTGCTGCTATCTTTCTGTTGGCTGTTTTCTGGTAAACCATTTCTTCATTGTACACTGACGCTAGATCTAAATTAAATTGCATAATAAAATAGAATGGGTTGTAGGTTAAAATCACATGAGCCTGCAGACTCCTTTTTTGAAGGTGAAGTAGTATAGTGAAAAAACAAAGCGTGCCGGTGCTTGCCATAGTCAACACTGGCAAAAATCACCTTCATTGCAATGAGGTCAAGCATCAATGTTTTACAAAGGGGCGTTCTTTGAATAATTCCCTCAACGTCTACAGTTGCTTATAACTTAGCTGGTATGTTTTTTTTTAATGATTATCTGGTTGTAGTTGTATCTGTTTTTAACAATCATCTTTATTTTCAGATGACTCGAATTGTACTCCCACAGATGGTGGAAAGGTACGCTTTCTTTTTATAAATTTGTTTACACTTTTAACAATTACAACAAACAGGTGTTACAGTTTATATACACATATAAACACAAGCTCAGTCGACACTGACGAATTCAATGTTGAAGTGAAAATGAGACATAAGTAACAATATTATAACAGTGCTGTGGAAAGCTGAGAGTGAGGCCCGCCGTCCACTGGGTCCATAGTCGTACGACTAATCCCACAACAGCGATTCAACCCACGTCCATTGCTTCAGACTTCCATCAGATGACTTCAGACGACTACGAATGACTACATGAGACTAGCATCTGTTCCCATTTGAATGGGGTTTGTCGTACGTAGTGGGATGACCTGGTACAACAAATCTCACAAGATGCATGCTGAGAAGTAAATAATAAATGAAATAAAGATATTTTTGTCACGGTTCCCGGATTCCACCACGCAGTCCTTAAAGCCCAACACTCCACAGAGCCCAAAAGCTACCAACAGCGTAGCCGTAGAAGAATCCCTAACTGTCTGGTCCTTAGAATTGGCCAGGTATACTAGACAGAAAGGGTTAATCAAAGACAATGTCGTAATACAAAACCAGGTCAGCAACACGGGGGTAGTCAGACGAGCCAGAATCAGGAATACAGAGTATAGAATAGTCAAATGAAATAGCCGGGTCGATATCAGTGCAGAAGCGTAGTACAAGAAAATAGTCTAGGGCAACGGAAGGCAGAATAGTCAGAAAACAAGCAGAGGTCAATAACAGGTTAAATCACGAGAGAATTCAGGTACAAGGAGCTCAGGTATGGATAATCACGATCTGGCACTGCTTAGAAGGAACTGTTGGTTTTTAAAGACCTTCACCAGCCCGCGCCTCCCTCTCAAGCCGCACCTCATGCAGCCACCTCCCTGCCTGTTTCAATTTAAACCGGGTGTTGGTGAGTGAGCAGCATCAGACATGCTGCCCTCAAGCACACCGGAAAGGCTGGAAGCCCCCAATGTTACAATTTTATTGTGGAAGGGGACTAGCCCCGTTTGTTAATAGTTTTGAGGGTAGGGAAAACATAGATACATATACAACCTGATACGGCGCAAATTAATGCTTATAGGGGTTGTCCGGTGTCTCTCAATACATCCGATATGAAAGACAAAAATTAGAACAATTATGGTGCAGTATGTATACAATGTAATACAGCAATATATATCGTTTTTTTGGGGGGTTTCACTCACAAACAGAGAGCCTAGACACTAGCTCTAAGTGGGTTCACGCCTGTGGGTAAAACATACTCCGGTCCTTTTGCAGCTGTCCCTTAACCCCTTATGTGCCAAGTGTTTATTTAGGCACATCTTAACATTCACTTCTATAGTGATATAGTCTATGGTTTTTTTTTTTGGTTTTTTTATTTCATATGGAGAACCTGTTACTGCATTTTCCCACAAATAATACAATTTTTTTTGTATTCATGAATTTTTTAAATTATAATGTCAAGAACAAAATAATTAAAAATCAAGACAAAATTGGACACACAGGTCCAGCAGTAAATAATAACAATGATGTGATACAGTAGGCATTTATTCAGAACAAGGTCAAACCGGGCCTTCATGAATGGGATTTGTCGTACGAAGTGGGATGACCTGGTACAACAAATCTCACAAGATGCATGCTGAGATTTAAAACCAGAAAAAATACCACCACTCTCCCCCTAGTTTTGAAGGACGATCTCCTTGTCTAGGCACAAATACCACGGTGTCCACCTGGTCACAAAGTTAAAATGAGTATCCATTAAAAGTGCCTTCATCTCGGCCATTGATCTAATATATTCTGTTTTCAATAATACTTGTTAGAATGAAGGCTCCCCAGACTTCCATTGATGAGCTGTACAGCACCGCGTGGCAAGCATAAGCTTATGCCATAATTTATTGGCCATTTTGGTTAACTCCGGAACTCGGAGGCCAAAAAGGGCCACTGCTGGGGACAGGGTAACATCATGTCCTATAACTTTAGACTCCAAATGGAAAATTTGCTGCCAGAGCGGAGCAATGTGGGGGCAAGACCAGACAACATGCAACAATGAACCCCGCGCAGACCACCCTCAGAAACATACAGGGTTATTCAGAGAAAGGTGAAAACTGGGAGATTTGGCAGGATAAGAGAACAATCTAGACCAAATAGTCGATTTGGAAAGTGAGATAAATTGGAGAATTTTTCTGGTTCGGCTATTTTGACCTAGAGTTTTCACTTCTCCAGTCATTCTCCTGAGTTTCACCTCTCTCTGAATAACCCTGATAGTGGTGATAATCAAGGGAAAACCCTGAACAGGGGGAAGATACCACTGTATTAAAAATTTCAGCGCATTTTCCTGAAGCGTAACACTGAGGGAGATTTTGCAACCGGAACCATTTAGTTGGCGCCACACCTTTAGGCTCCAGATCAATAAATAAGTCAGCTTCCCAGGCAGACATATAAGGAGCTTTGACCGGTGCTGGGTTACAATTAATGTGGTTATAAATTCTAGAAATCATACCACGCTGTTTGCAAGAAGCTAAACAAATCTTTTTCAAAGGCAGTTACCCTCAATTTAGGATTATACTGCATTAATCTCTGGACTTGAGAGCAGATTTAGAAAATAGGCCAGCCACAAGAAGTCTGTTCTGCCCAGTTGCTCCACCAGTTTAAAGAAGGAACTCAAAGTTCACCGTTCTAGAACATCAGCAATACAGTATAGTGCTTTATTAGACCACTCCGAGAGAGGAAGGCCCAGCGCCCACGGGAGGGAATGCTTTAAGGGCGCAAGTACAGATTGTAGGTGAAGTAAAGAGTACCTTTTAGTGCATCTGTCCCAAAGACCCAGTTCATGAAGAAATATAGGGTTAAGGGCACATATATCAGGACGGTGCAGAGATTTTGACCATAGAAGTCCGCCTAGGCAGGATTCCCTAAAGAGGCCCTGTTCCAGTAGTCTCCACCGAGGACAAAAATTGATACCATGATGTCATTTGCAACAGGCGGGCTGCCAAGAAATATTGAAATAAATTAGGGGCACCCAAACCATCTTCAGTCCTATGTAAATAGAGCCGCTTTTGGCCTATCCGGGGTCTTTAGGAGCTCCAAATAAACAGCGTTATACATTGTTGTAAGTTGTGAAGGTCAAATTTACGAATTCCTAAGGGTATGCATCAAAAAAAGTACAAAAGGCAGGGAAGTAGTGTCATCTTAACTGCTGCAATACAGCCTAGCCAAGAGATATGGTATTTTGAACAGTCTTGAAGATCTCAGAAGAGGATACATAATAGAGGGGAGTAACTAGACTTATAAATAGCTTATAAAGAGGAGGTGATGTTAACTAGGGATGAGCGGTTCGGGTTCGGACGGTTCGGAGTTCGACCCGAACTTGGCCTGTTCGATGAGATCGCGAACACCGAACATTTCCGGGTGTTCGCCGCATGTTCGACCACAATGGACCACAATGCATTTTCCCACTGGCCTGAAGCTCGTAATTGGCTACAGCCTTGCACCTGACCACAGGTCTGGTGCAAGACTGGTTCAACACTATGCCAATCACCACTCAGAGTCCTGATTGGGCAAATTTTGCCCAATCATGGTCTCACAGAGCTACAGTAAGTCCCGCAGCACACTATATAACGTTTCCACGCGCCGATTCTGCACGCATTTCAGAGGAGATTTCAAAGGAGATAGTTGTGTCTTGTTACTGCCGGTCTGCCACGCTACTGGGGGGTCTGGGGGGGTCTCATTTCTACCAAATATCAGGGAATTTAGGTGATGTGTGTCTTGTCACTGTGCCAGCAAGTTTTTTTGGGGTTTACAACTTTCTTTAAAACATTTGTGAATTGAGGTGATCTTCTGGGTCTTGTCACTGTGCCAGCAAATCTTTTTGGGGCTCACTAATTTCTTTAAAACATTTGTGAATTGAGGTGATCTGTGTCTTGTCACACAGCCAGTACCACGCAGTATTTTGGGGGTCACAAATTTCTAAAAAACATTTGGGAATTGAGGTGATCTGTCTCTTGTCATACAACCAGTACCACGCATTATTTTGGGGCTCACTAATTTCTACAAAACATTTGTGAATTGAGGTGATCTGTCTCTTGTCACACAACCAGTACCACGCATTATTTTGGGGCTCACTAATTTCTACAAAACATTTGTGAATTGAGGTGATCTGTGTCTCGTCACACATCCAGTACCACGCTGTATTTCGGGGCTCACTAATTTCTACAAAACATTTGTGAATTGAGGTGATCTGTCTCTTGTCACACAACCAGTACCACGCTGTATTTTGGGGCTCACTAATTTCTACAAAACATTTGTGAATTGAGGTGATCTGTCTCTTGTCACTGCCAGCAAGTATTTTGGGGGTCACGAATTTCTAAAAAACATTTGGGAATTGAGGTGATCTGTCTCTTGTCATACAACCAGTACCACGCATTATTTTGGGGCTCACTAATTTCTACAAAACATTTGTGAATTGAGGTGATCTGTCTCTTGTCACACAACCAGTACCACGCATTATTTTGGGGCTCACTAATTTCTACAAAACATTTGTGAAATGAGGTGATCTGTGTCTCGTCACACATCCAGTACCACGCTGTATTTCGTGGCTCACTAATTTCTACAAAACATTTGTGAATTGAGGTGATCTGTCTCTTGTCACACAACCAGTACCACGCTGTATTTTGGGGCTCACTAATTTCTACAAAACATTTGTGAATTGAGGTGATCTGTCTCTTGTCACTGCCAGCAAGTATTTTGGGGGTCACGAATTTCTACAAAACATTTGGGAATTGAGGTGATCTGTGTCTCGTCACACATCCAGTACCACACAGTATTTTGGGGCTCACTAATTTCTACAAAACATTTGTGAATTGAGGTGATCTGTGTCTCGTCACACATCCAGTACCACGCTGTATTTTGGGGCTAACTAATTTCTACAAAACATTTGTGAATTGAGGTGATCTGTGTCTCGTCACTGGCTGCCAGCTATCAGTGTGTCTCACTGAGTTATACCAGAGTTCTTTAAATCTTTATACCTGAGTTGAATCAGAGTTCTGTATATATTAATCTATATATCACTCACCATGTCTGAAAGAACAAAAAGGACAGGCAGACGCTCCCAGACACAGATAAGAGGGCAAGCAGCCCCTGTGTCGGGAGGCTGTGCCTCTGGTCATGGTGGACGCGGTGCATCCTCTGCAGGGGCACGCTTGTCCTTTCTAACTGGTGCTGGCCGTCTTAAGCAGCAGCAACATACAGAGGATTTGCAGGATTGGCTAACCAGGCCATCCGAGTCCTCCGAGTCCTCTGCCAGCCAGGCTTCTAGTGTTTTACAGTCCACCTCAGCTGCCAAAGCATCTAATGCAGCCTCCAAAACTTTGCGTAGGTCCTCCTCCTCCTCATCTGTCTCTACCCCCACTGTATGTCCTGCCATGTCATTGCCTACAACCTCCACCGACAGGGATAATGCTACAGTAATGGATGTACCAGGTCCTTCCTCACAATGTGACATCATCCCAGTAGCTGAAGATTTACGCAGTCAGATTACGTTGCCGCAGCTGCTGCAGCGAAAGAAAAAATATATTCCCAACCATCCCCAAGCACAGCGTCTAAATGCCAGCTTAGCAAAATTACTCGCATTGCAGCTGCTGCCTTCCAGCTGGTGGACTCTGCTCCCTTCCGTGAATTTGCTGAATGTGCTGTACCACAGTGGCAGGTTCCAAAACGCCATTACTTTTCATGCAAGGCCATTCCAGCACTATACCAGCACGTGGAAGACAATGTTATCCAGTCATTGGGAAAGGCAGTCAGCAGCAAGGTGCATGTGACTTTAGACACGTGGTCCAGCAAGCATGGACAGGGTCGTTACATTTCCTTCACGGCACACTGGGTAACTCTGATTGCAGCTGGGAGGGATCCAAGACGGGGCACTGTGCTGGAGCTTGTTCATCCACCACGCCTCCAGAAAGCTGCTTGTATGAGGTCTGTCTGCTCCACCACCACCACCTCTTCCTCCTCCTCCTTCTCTGTCTCTGGCGAAGTGGCAGTTAAACCGACGCCTGACAGGGTCTATGCAATGGCTCAAACAAAAAGATGCCATACTGTGCTTGAGCTGGTTTGTTTAGGGGACAGGAGCCACACCGGGTCAGAAATTTTCTCAGCTCTGCAGGGGCAGGTGCAGAGATGGTTAACACCACACCAGCTTGAGCTGGGAATGATCATCTGCGATAATGGCAGCAACCTTCTCTCCGCCCTACGCAAGGGTAAATTGACGCATGTACCATGCCTAGCACACGTCCTAAATCTGGTGGTACAGAATTTCCTAACCAAGTACCCAGGGCTGCCTGAGCTTCTCATCCAGGCCAGAAAAGTCTGCAGCCACTTCAGACGGTCATTCCCAGCAAGCGTTCGCCTGGCAGAAATTCAAAGAGAATTCCACCTTCCCACAAGCCGTCTGATCTGTGACATGCCCACCAGGTGGAACTCGACATTAGCAATGCTGCAGCGTCTGCACAAGCAGCAGAGGGCCATCAATGAGTACCTGTGTGAGTATGGCACAAGGACAGGTTCAGGTCAACTTGGTTCCCCCCCCCCGCAGTGGCTGATGATCAAGGATGCATGCACTGTACTGTCACCATTTGAGGAGGCAACGAGGATGGTGAGCAGGGACAGTGCATGCATCAATGACACAATTCCTTTAGTGTTCCTGCTGGAGCACACTCTGCGGGGAATTATAGATGTGGCTCTAGAGGCAGAGCAGCGGGAGGAAGAGGAGGCCTTCCCTAGCTCTCAAGGCCCCAGTCTTTCCGCAGACCGCATTCCAGCGTGTCCTACTCAGATCAGACAGGAGGAGGATGAGGAGGAGGAGGAATATTTAAGCAGTGGGGGCATTGAAGGTGGGGATTCCTGAAGGGAGGGTTTTGTGTGCCCAGAAACAGAAGGGCTAGTGCGTGGCTGGAATGAGGAAGTGCACGATACGGTCATCCTCATTGACCAGGAAGACTCGGAAGCTAATGCCACCTCCAACCTACGCTGCATGGGCTCCCTAATGATGCAAAGCCTGCTAAAGGACCCCAGGATTCGTGCTATCAAGGAGAGGGATCATTACTGGTTGGCAACCCTTCTTGATCCACGATACAAGGGGAAAGTTGCAGAGCTCATCCTGCCCGCACAGAGGGAGCACAGGATGAAAAAACTTGGACGCTCTAAAGCGACACTTGTGTAACACCTTTCCAGGCACTGGTAGATTACCAAGTGCTGACACACGTGCTGCTGAGGCTGCGGGTGATCAGAGGAATAGTGGTGAAAGCCAGGGCTGCTTGACTGATGCTTTTTTAAAAATTTTTAGTCCTCGACACCCAGGGACGTCAAATGTAGGCACCCATTGCCAGCGTCTTCACCATATGGTGCAGGACTACCTAGGGGCAAGGGCAGACCTGGATACCTTTCCAGCAGATGATCCACTGGCTTACTGGGTGTTGAGACTGGATCACTGGCCAGAACTTAGCCAATATGCTATGCAGCTACTAGGTTGCCCTCCATCTAGCGTGCTTTCCGAAAAGACGTTCAGTGCCGCTGGAGGTTTTGTCACAGACAAAAGAGTGCGTCTGTCCACCGACTCTGTAGACCGGCTGACATTTATAAAAATGAATCAGTCCTGGATCAGCAGCTATCAATCCCCTGATGCTGAAGTAATGGAATAGATCGGGGATGTCCTCTTCTGCATTCACAAAACCTCCAGCACTGAACTCTTCCACAATACCACAAAAGGGTTACGGTGTGAAGGCACCTGCTGCCATGAAAGGCACAATATTTGGCTGCACTGACGCCTGTGCCAGATTTATATCATTTTAATTTTTTGAACCGCAGGGTCCAACCCTGCACTCTTCCACAATACCACAGAGGGGTTACTGTATGATGATACTTGCTGGCCTGGCATTACAGGCACAATATCTGGGTGCACTGACGCCCATTACCAGATAAAAAACTTTTCAATATAGGACCACATCGTCCACCCCTGCACTCTTCCACAATACCACAGAGGGGTTAGGCTAGGGTCAGATGAGCGCATTTTGTACGGACTGTGCGTCCGTGCAGTACGGACGTACTTACTGACTGACAACAAGGTAGTGGCCACACAGTCCGTTTTTTTCACTGACATATTTTTTGACTGATGTAGCAGGGAAAATAAATTACAATGAAAGAACATTCTGTCCGTCAAAAATGCTGGACGTATAAATGCAGTCCGTCGCACCTTGTTGCATCACTCACACACAAAGCTATGCGGACGTTGTGGACGTGGCGCACTCTGCACGTCCGTTCTAGCAGTATTACGTTCTTGCCTAACCTGCGTCTGTTTGCAGCGTCCGTCAGCCCCCGCACTTCTGTGCGGACGTACTTCGTGTGTGGGGCTCCATTTAACACAATTGTATGCTATCACGGACGTACTTATGTGCGGGCAACACGGATGTTAACACTGCGTTCGTCTGACCCCAGCCTTACTGTATGATGATACTTGCTGGCCTGGCATTACAGGCACAATATCTGGGTGCACTGACGCCCATTACCAGATCAAAAACTTTTCAATATAGGACCACATGGTCCACTCCTGCATTCTTCCACAATACCACAGAGGGGTTACTGTATGATAGTACTTGCAGGCCTGGCACCAAAAGCACAATATTTGGGTGCACTGCCACTGACGCCTGTATCAGATTCATATCCTCAGAGGGGTTATGGTGTGACGGCACTGTTGGGGACGCTAAAGGACCAATTTTAAAGCACCTATTGTTACTTTCATCCAAAGCCTGCATATATTTCACAATAGTTTAGCCAAAAAAATCTGTAAACTTTTTCTGCGTGTACGAAAATGTCTCCTCTTTTCATACAGACTGCCGCCCCAAGCAGTTGTTTATGGATAGATTAAAGGAAAAGCATTTACCGTCATATGAAATGTCATTTTTTTGTTTTTAAGTGTTTCTATACATCCTAGAAATCCGCCACTTCACGGGCAGGTTATGGGGACCTCCTAGACACAATATTTGAACAAATTTTTGGTTTTTATTTTTAACCCTTATTTCATGGAAAACTCACTGTCCCTTTAAAAATGTTTTTTTTTACTTTTTGTCCTGGTTTCCTGTCCCCCAGGGCACTACCCGGACCCCCATACACCTTTTATGGCAAATATGTAGCATATATGCCCTCTTGGAGGGCACTCTAAAAACCGAATTTTCAGCCCCATTGACTTGCATTGGGTTCGAGTTCGGGTTCGGACCCGAACAAATGGGAAGTTCGGGTTCGGGCTCGAACCGAACTCGGGGAGTGTTCGGCTCATCCCTAATGTTAACCCCTAAAACGGTGGTCTCCCAAGAGAAGCGAGTGGCTGTTGAGAGAGCTGCCAGAGCAGTTGGCGGGATAGAGGGTAGGAGGGCCTCACATTTGGACAAATTCAGTTTTTAACCCGAATCATTAAAAAAAACATCAACAATATCCAATAACGCTTGAATTGAGCTGTGTGGGTCTGTTAGAGTAAGAGAGATGCCACCAGCAAACAGAGATATTTTATAGTCTTGGTCTCCCACCACTCCTTTCACCTTCTCAAACTCTCTAATAGGGATGTGTGTTTCGTTTCGCACTGATTCGTTTTTCTCACAAAATGGGCCGATTTGGGGCTTCGGATTTGTTCGTTGTTCGGCAACGAAATACACACCATCCGAAATATTTCCCTATACGAAACGTAAACTAAATGGAATGCTGTTCGTTCATTCTGCCAGTCACCACAGTGTCTGTCTGGGATGTGTGTGTGTATATGTATTTTATTTATTTATTTATTTATAAAAGATTTTACCAGGAAGGATACATTGAGATTTCTCTCGTTTTCAAGTATGTCCTGGGTTCAAGAACATGGTTACTGAAATACAAAGTAGTAAAATGCAAGAAATTAACAGAAAAAAAATATACAGATTAACAGAAAATAAATATGTAGGAAATATAGTCACTATGTTACATGTTTACAGGTGCATTCTGTATTGAGGTATATTAATAAGGCTCTCTTAAGGGACTTTAGACTGAGGGAAGATTTGATGGTGTCTGGGAGGTTATTCCATAATTGTGGTGCTTTGTAGGAAAATGAGGATGGAGCCACTTTCTTTTTGTATTGTGGTATTGCAAGTAAGGTCCTGGTCCTGGACCGGAGGTTATAGGATGAGGGGACTGCTGAGGGAAGCAGCCTATTCAGGTAGGGTGGTAGATTCCCAGAAAAGCTCTTAAACACCAGGTTGGAAAGGTGAAGGGTGCGTCTAGATTCCAGCGACGGCCAGTTTAGTTCTTTTAACATGTCACAATAGTGGGTCATGTAGTTACATTGTAGCACAAAGTGGCAGAATGAGTTATACAATGTAGTAAGTTTCTGGAGGTGCGTTTGTGGGGCGACTGCATACACTACATCTCCGTATTCAATAGCCGGCATAAGCATTTGTTGTACGCTCTGCTTTCTTACCGCGGGGCTCAGGCAGGATTTGTTTCTGTACAGGGCACCTAGTTTGGGGTAAATTTTTAGATGAAAGTTTTTCGATGTGGGAGCCAAAGGATGCACATGTGTCTAAGGTCTGTGGTTATACATGTATCTGAATATATATGTGTCTGAGGTCTGGTGTCTGTATGTGTGTGCAAGCCTGTGCAGTGGTTAAATGGGGTGTCTAGCCATACATTTCAATATTTCCATACATTGGACAGGCTTTCAGCAAAATCCTAAATTATTTATTGGAAAGCGGTCACATGACATTAAAGTATTGGCACTCGGTATTGGTCTTAAAATAATGGTATCGGTGCATCCATAGTATTATATATAAATTCTGTCAAAACATTAAGTGCTCTGTTATCTGTTAATGGAAGACTGTATCTGAAGAAGTCAGATATGGGGACTGTAACCAAAAGAGAACTTTACTACTGTATTGTAAAATACTCATACAGGGTTATTCAGAGAAAGGTGAAAACCAGGAGAACTGGCAGGATAAGAGACCAATCTAGACCAAATAGCCGATTTGGAAAGTGAGATAAATGGGAGAATTTTTCTGGTTTGGCTACTTTGACCTAGAACTTTCACTTCTCCTGTCAGTCTCCTGAGTTTCACCTTTCTCTGTATAGACCTGTTATTGTTATGGTGAGGAGTTTAGAGGCTTTTTACACCTAATACGTATGGGCGGCACATATCAAATTTTTTTTTCACTATAGGGGTTATTCAGAGAGCACTGAAATTTCGTTCGGGGCCCTGTGCGCACTACGGTGATTTCAGTTTGCTGACCCTGCGATGAATTCAGCATTCCCCACAGGGTCCCGAAGTCCGCTGAACGGGATCTGCAAACGCAGCTGAGAGTCGCAAACTAAGGGTAAAAAAGCATTTAAAACAGTAAAACAATCTAGACCAAATAGCCAATTTGGAAAGTGCGATAAATGGGAGAATATGTCTGGTTTGGATATTTTGTCCTAGAATTTTCACTTCTCTTGCCAATTCTTCAAGCTTCACCCTTTACTGAATAGACCTTATACAGGGTTATTCAAAGAGAATCGAAAAGTCACCACACGTTCGGTGACTTTTCGCTCTCTTCAATTCTGTACAATTTGGCGATCCCATTTCGGCGACCCTGTGGTATATTCAGCAAGCACCACAGGACTGTCGTAGTGCAGGAAAAAGCCGTTGAAAACCTGCCAAACACTCACCGCAAAACCCAGGCGAATGCACACCGAAACCCGCAAAAACATCTGGAGTAACCCCGCCGAAGACGCCGGGAAAACGTGAGCAGCCGCTGATCAGAGCGCAGAGCAGCCGCCGGAAAAACCCGACACCGCAGACGAATGGAGTGAAAAAAAAAAGTACGCTTGAATGTTTGAAAAGTGAAACGCTGTTTGCAAAGAAACTACAGAGTGAAAATGTCTGAAATTTACATATGAGGTTCAATGAATGATAATAAAAAGGGCTGTTACAGAAAAAAGAAAAACGTTTATTAAAAAAACTGATTATGTTTTCCAAAAAACATCCCAAAAAATGCTTAAAAGATCCTAAAAAATCTAAAAATAAAGAGACTTTTTACTGCAGAATAAAACGGTTTATTAGATATTGAATTAAAACGGGAATATTTTTAACATTGAAGCCTATGGGATTGGCCTGAATAAACCTGTTGAATGAAGCAACCGAATGGCAGGGCATTTCGGCAACTTTTCCCTGCTGGTTTTTGTCCTCTGAATAGACGAAGCTATGGGGATTTCACTGCCCTCGAACAGGCACCATATGTACAGGCAATTCGCCAACATTTTTTTTTTTTTGAGAAAGGATTTTACCAGGAAGGATACATTAAGATTTCTCTTGTTTTCAAGTATGTCCTGGGTGGTGAGTATGTACCGTTAGGTGTCTTGCCAAGGACACTTACTGGAGAGGTTGCTCGCTGTGATTGAACCCATGGCTCCACAGGCTCTCCCCATGCAGAGCAGTGACATTACCTCTACTCCACCCAGCTGGTGGCGAATTGCCTGCTCTCTGAATAGCCGAATGGCCAGGAAAGGTAACCGTACGCTGATTTTCAGCGTTCGGTTACCTTTCGGCAGCCATTCGGATCTCTTTGAATAACCCTGTAAGTCTGTAGGTCATTTTATACAGTATTTTTAAATAATATTTCCCCTCTGTCATTTAAGGTCAGGTGTGTAATTTATAAATAAATAAATAAAAAGACTGATTACTGACAATGAAAAGAATAAAAGGTTTTAAAAAAAATATATATTATTTTACATTGAATCTTATGTGATTCACCTTTAACCCTGTCGAACTGAACCATGGAAAATCAGGGCATTTCCCCGACACGTTGGTGCAATTTGGCGTTCTCTGAATAGATTATCCATTACTTCTCAATGGTACAATTTCCCTGTCGGCGAACTGAACCGTATATCAATTTCATTTTTTTTCATGTATGATGAATGTATGATACACCAGGTCGTTCGACTTCGTCTGACAAATCCCATTCAAATGGGAACGGTCAGCCTGATGTAGTCGTCAAATGGAAGTTGGAGGCAACGGACAAAGGTTGAATCTCCTCTTGCTGTCGGATGAGTACGGACCCTTTGGACGGCCAGCCTTAATTCTATCAACCCCATGATCAGAATTTCTGTATAAAAGCATTCCTTCAGCTGCAGTAATTTAACTGGTCACTGATTGCCCATTCCTTACACATACAGGGTTTTTTTTTTGTGAAAGCATTTTACCAGGAGGGATACATTGAGATTTCTCTCGTTTTCAAGTATGTCCTGGGTGGTGAGTATGTACTGTTAGGTGTCTTGCCCAAGAACACTTTCTGGAGAGGTTGCTCGCTGGGATCGAGTCCATTACTCCACGGGCTCTCTCCACGCAGAGCAGTGATGTTACCTTTACTCCACCGAGCGGGCCAGCCGGGTTATTCAGAGAGCGGTGAGGAGAATGACTGGAGAAGTGAAAATTCTAGGTCAAAATAGTCAAACCAGAAAAATTCTCCGATTCTATCTCACGTTTCAAATCGGCTATTTGGTCTAGATTGTTCTCTTCTCCTGGTTTTCACCTCTCTCTGAATAACCCCCATAGTGCATTGTAATGTCGCATAGTACTGCAGGGAAGTTTCCTTCAATGTGAAGGAAAATTCTAAGAGCAGAAGCTATTTATTAGGCAGAATTGGAAAATACTGGAATTTGGTGAATTGTTTTGCTTTCTTTTTGGTCAACATCAATAAAAGGGACGTGTGAAAGGTTGAACTTTATTAATATTAGTCATTTTTTCTCCTTCAATAGAAATTCCCGGTGGGGGTGCCATTAACTAGGCTTGAAGTTGCTGCCAATGACTGTAACCTACCATGAAATCACCCAAGTCGTGCTTGTCAGTATAGATTGACTAATGGCGTAAGGAAAAGTCAACTAAATCAGGCCGGCATTTGGTTACAGGCACCTATAATTAAGCAATTCTTGTGTTATATTCGTTAATGACAGGATTGTTTTGTTGTACATCTGCAAAATTGAAGTGGTGACTGCAAACCGTAACTGGGATTAATATTATTTTTTTAACCCCTTCATTACCAGGTGTTGTTTCACACAACCACTGTGATGAACCAGTGGTTTTATGGAAAATCCCTTTACAGTAGCCATACTGTAGGCACTATTTGTCAGGCAGATAGCTCCATCTGCTGGCCAAAAACTGCTACTGACACTACAGTGCGTTTGGAACTGCTGTATCTCTGACGTGAAAGACAGGTCGCTGCTGTTCATCCCCTTCTAGCACATCGGAAGTATGGCCAAATGCTAGAACTTTGCACAATCTCGGGGCCAATATGAAAAGGAGTTTTCTTCGTATTGCTCCAGAGTAGGATAAGAATAACTTACAGTGGCAAGAAAAAGTATGTGAACCCTTTGGGATTACGTGGAGTTTTGCATGAATTGGTCATAAAATGTGCTCTGATCTTCATCTAAGTCACAACAATTTGAAAAACACAGTCTGCTTAAAATAATACAACACAAACATTATATGTTTTCATGTTTTTATTGAACAGGACATGTAAACATTCTCACAGTGCAGGGTGGAAAAAGTATGTGAACCTTTAGACTTAATAACTGGTTGACCCTCCTTTGGCAGCAATAACCGCAACCATACGTTTCCTGTAGTTGCAGATCAGACCTACACAACGATCTGGAGTAATTTTGGACCACTCCTCTTCACAAAACTGTTTCAGTGTAGCAATATTCTTGGGATGTCTGGTGTGAATCGCTCTCTAAGGTCATGCCACAGCATTTCAATCGGGTTGAGGTCAGGACTCTGACTGGGCCACTCCAGAAGGCGTATTTTGTTTAGTTGAAGCCATTCTTTTGTTGAATTACTTGTATGCTTTGGGTCATTGTCCTGTTGCATCACCCATCCTCTGCGGAGCTTCAGTTGGCGGACAGATGGTCTTACGGTTTTCCTGCAAAATGTCTTGATAAACTCTGGAATTCATTTTTCCATCAATGACAACAATCCGTCCAGGCCCTGAGGCAGCAAAGCAGCCCCAAACCATGATGCTCCCTCCGCCATGTTTTACAGTTGGGATGAGGTTTTGATGTTGGTGTGCTGTTCTTTTTTACTCCACGCATAGTGTTGTGTGTTTTTTCCAAACAACTCAATTTTGGTTTCATCTGTCAACGGAATATTTTGCCAGTAGTGCTGTGGAACATCCAGGTGCTCTTTTGCAAACTTCAAACGTACTGCAATATTCTTTTTTGACAGCAATGGCTTCCTCCGTGGTGTCCTCCGATGTGCTCCATTCTTGTTTAATGTTTTCCTTTTTGTAGATGTGTCAACAAAAATGTTAGCATGTGCCAGAGATTTCTGTAAGTCTTTAGCTGACACTCTAGGATTCTTCTTTACCTCATTAAGCATTCTGCGCTGTGCTCTTGCAGTCATCTTTACAGGACGACCACGCCTAGGGAGAGTAGCAACAGTGCTGAACTTTCTCCATTTGTAGACAGTCTGTCTTACCGTGGACACAGCAACATCAAGGCTTTTGGAGATACTTTTGTAACCCTTTCCAGCTTCATGCAAGTCAACAATTCTTGATCGTAGGTCTTCTGAGAGCTCTTTTCTGCGAGGCATGGTTCACATCAGGCAGTGCTTCTTGAAACCAGCAAACCCAAAACTGGTGTGTGTTTTTAAAGGGCAGGACAGCTTTCAGCAACACATCCAATAATATCACACTGATTGGACTCAAGGTTGGCTCACTCCTGGCTCCAATTAGCTCTTGGAGAAGTCATTAGGCTAGGGGTTCACATACTTTTTCCACCCTGCACTGTGAATGTTTACATGTTATGTTCAATAAACACATGAAAAAATATAATGTTTGTGTTGTATTATTCTAAGCAGACTGTGTTTTTCAAATTGTTGTGACTTAGATGAAGATCAGAGCACATTTTATGACCAATTCATGCAAAACTCCACGTAATCCCAAAGGGTTCACATACTTTTTCTTGCCACTGTAACTTGATCTCCGACCCCTGCAGGTGCTTTTGCAGATTGAGTTAAATGGGTCGTGATAGTGAAGGGGTTAATCATAAAGAACTCGTGAAATAAAATAATAAATAAAAATCACAGAACAGGTAATACGAACTAGGTCTCAGAAAGGGATTAGTTCAAAGAAGCTAATGAGCTCAACTTTTTCGTAGACTACTGTATATATATATATATATATTTTTTTTAAATTCTGTTATTTCTTAATCGCAGAAAGAAAGGCCTAGTGATAAACCTCTCCTCAGAAGCAGGGAGTCGTCCTTATCCAATGGGTATCTTGTACAGTTCTTCCAAGGTACGTAAGAGACGTCAAGTACCAGCAAAAATAAGAAATACCGTACAACTAGAGCCATCAGTCCATGATAATACAAAATAAATGGCCACAACGCGCATATGCTAATTGTTTTCTCTGATTTCACAGGGTTTCGTAGATTTCTTTTCCCGAGGCCTCCATGCCGAATATAAGTCATTGGGAATCACCGTCCAGGTAAACATCTGTAGGAACGTCCTATGTCCACTGAACTAGATAAGATCTTGTACGATTTTGCTTTGGATTCCATATGTCAGACATCAGCGACCTTGGGCCTCCAGATGTTTTGGAACTACAACTTGCATGAGGCTCAACAACTCATTAGGTTGGTGAAGACTCATGGAAAATGTATTTCTGTAACATTTGAAGGGTCTAGGTTGCTGACCCCTGTCATATGCAGTATTTCAATGGGCAAATAAGCAAAACCAGAATCTCTGCCAGACTAAAGGTTATATAGTTTTCCCGAAAAACAGAGGTCAGAAGGAGGAAAAGATGAAGCTTAAAAAGTAAAGACTAAGGGCAGTATTGCATACTGCACACTAAGGGCCCTATTACATTATTCGCTCTGCTCATTTGCATGTGCGCAAATGCGCATTTGCGCGACTGCAAAACCATTTGCGCAGAATATCGTATTACGACGTTCGCGCAAATGATGCGGTTAACATCCAACGCGAGTGACCCTGCGCGAACCAAGCACGAGCGCAAGTGCGTGCGCGCATCCTATACTTAACATTATGAGCGCAAATGCTTTAAGCGGATGGTATTACAACCGATGCGCAACTTCCTACAGATGACGTTTGCGGGCATAATTTTAACTTTTTTGAAAACCTGGTGTTAACTGCCAATCTGAACGTTCTGACCGGAACAAAATATACCAGCACGAAAAAAAAAATACAGCACAGTACAGTTACACATTCTACACATACCCAGTCATTAAAATTTAATAATTTGTCAAAATATTTTTTTGCAGCAGCACAGATACGCAGAATGACTTTGACAGGCGCAACAACCGAAACCTAGAAAATGGTGGTTCTTAATTCTGATTGTTTTTTTCACGGGATTCAGCCAGTCTGCCCACCGATTCCTGCACGCAACGTTCATTTGCGCCTGGCTTTGTGCGTCGGATTTGCGCACGACAAAACTTGAAGGCTGAAAAATGCGCTCGGATCGTAATACCGCGTTAATTTTCACGCGATAACGCATTTTGCGGTGCGCAAAAAAAATTGTGCTGCGCGAGCGCATTTGCGCGAAGAATGTAATAGGGGCCTAAAATGGGGAAGCTGAGGTGGAAAACTCATGCCTGCAGGTTTCCCCTTAGCATCCCCATTTTAACTCCATATTACGGGGCAGGCGCTGACTCAGCTGGTCCTATAAAAAGTAATAAAAAGGTTTGTTACAGAATAAAAAAATACCTTTAAAATAAATGGGAATCAAAATTTTCATCTGAAAAATATAAAAAATACATACAAGTGTTCTAAAAAATAAATAAGACAGTTTGCTGAAAATGAAAAGAATAAACGGTTGAATTAAAAAAATATTTATTTTTTTTATCATGAATCCTGTGGGATTCGCCTGTTTAAACCGTTCGAACTGAATCACTGAAAATCAGGGCATTTCACTGACACTCCGGTTTAGTAAGGCGTTCTCTGAATAGATTAACTATTAATTCTCTATGGGATAATTTCACTGCCGCCAAATTGCATTGAACTGCACTGTATTTTGCTGTCAATTCGCTAGTATTTGGCGAATTGACAGCTTTCTGAAAAGACTAACTGCAAAGAAACTGCACCGTACAGTGAAATTCCTTCTTCTGTGCAATTCAGGGGCAAGTTCGTCGCTTTCTGAATAACCCCTTAAGCTTCAGGGATGTTCTAGTCATCGTGACCACTTAAGCATCTTCAAAATACAAAAAAGCCACAGACACACCAGCATCAAGCTCGGCAGTGTGTTAGGGCAATGTAATGCTTGATGCTGGTATGTTTTTTAGATTGCGGTGGAGGTGAATTCTCCTTGGCATGGTGGCACCTGGCAGCCATGGGGAGGACTTGTAGGTCTGGTGTGCCGTCCCTGTGTATTTCAGGCTGTTATAATTCGTGGAGACTGTCCTCCCATTCTGTTGAAAGTAGGATACCCAGTCTTACCTCTGCCTTGAAGACAGTCAACCAGCGGTCAAGGTTTTGGCTTCCATGTATTTAGTTTGCCCTGGTCCAAAACCAATGTCAGTGTGTGCATCTCATACTGACGTACTTGAGTCTAAATGTTGCACTCAGCATTTGTAATGCTTCTCAATGAAAGGCATTTGATTGGCTGATTGGAGTGTGTGCTAGCTGCTCATGTGCCATTTATCCCCGATGGTCGTCTATGAAAAGTAAGGTAAACTTTCTATATTTTTAATTATTTTAAAATCTTTTCAAAGAAACATTTTAGGGGGCGGTTGCATTAGCACAGATTAATAGGTAACTCTGCTCTTTTAAGTGAAAACAGGAAAAAAATATGTTTTACAAAATGTTCAAGATAAAAACCATCAAGTGAAAAGGCAAACAGAACTAAGCAAAAAAAGAATATTTAGGATTAGCATAAAGAAAAGTTATAAAAGTAAATGGAGTGGGTGTGTTTTGCAACATCTTTCCATCAATATTCTATTTTATTCTGCTCAATCTCCGCATTGGGACAGTTTAAATTTATAACAAGAAACAATTGTCATCTGCGCTCATTTCTATATAGCTCCATGTGAAATAAAACACAATCAGAGGTTTTGGTTTACTTGAATAGCCATTGAAGTGTAAGCTCACCTGCCACGTCAAGGCACATCTAGTCAGGGCAGCCATCAGGGCATTACGCTCCATGCTGCCATAAGGGGCCTGGCGCCCGGGGGGGCCAGGGCCGCCGGGCCCCGTCGGCACCCTCCTTCAGCTCCGGTCAGGGGCGGACTGACCCATCGGGCCTTGGGCACTGCCCGAGGCTCCGCGGGTCGGTAGGGTCCCAGGTTTTGTAGGCAAGTCCTGAAGGGAAGGTCATCTCAGGGTGTCCGTGGCAGCCGGCCCAGCAGCACACTACTTAACCGCCACGTCCGTGACCCTGCAGCATGCCTACCTGGGGCCCCACGTTCTAAAACAGGAAGAGTGCATGCTGGATTGACGCTGCCCCCTCACGTGATGCGACTGCACACTTTCTTGCTGCTTCTCAGCTAAGAGACAAAATGGTGGGTTTTATTTAAACATTCACTGTTTTTTCTGTATGTATATTTTGTTGTAACACCAGTTAGGTCATTTTTGCTGCTGTTCCTTTTAAATGGTTTTGTTTTTAACCTCAAAGTGGAAGTATTTGGTGAGTGTATAAATGAAACCCACCATTTTGTAGAGATGTGCACGCGTTTTTTATTTGTTTCATTATGGCACATTCGGTTTTTCAAAAGTTTAGTTTCGGATCGTTTGGGCCCATTTTCGTTTCAGCTCGTTTCGTTTTGGCTCGTTGTTTCGTATTGATTTTTGTTTCGTGAAATCTGGGAATTTCAGTCTTTCGGATCGTCTGTTCTCTTCGTTTCAAAGCATCCATCCTTGTTCTCGGATTCTCGTTTTGACTTTAGACGTATGGTATTTCGGATGCTCCGATATTTCGGTTGATACGGTAATACTGCTGATTCGTTCCTTCGGACGTATCGTTTTTTATGAGAGATCTTTTTTTTCTTATGAATATGCATTGCACAACTTTATTTTATCATATTATCTTGTACTGTTAGACTGGGGATTAAGGGACAAGCTAATTATAATATCATATTGAAGGAGCTGAAAGCACTAGAGTGGAAACAAGTGAAAAAAGTGACTGACAGTGAAGCCAACCAATCACAGAGCTTTTCCTACAACACATCACTGTTGCAAACATTGCACAACTTTATTTAATCATATAAAATATCAATATCTTGTACTGTTAGACTGGGGATTTAGGGAACAGCTAATTAAATATTTAAAATTAATATATTATTGATGCAGAAAGAAAGCCCCAAAGATGATTCTAGAACATGCAAATCACAAAAAAACACAACCAAAAGAAAATAACAAAAAAGAAATGATACGAAACGGACTCAAAACGGAACGAAAAATACATTATCCGAAATAAACCGAAACAGAAGCGAAACGGACTCGAAACGATACGAAAAATACGTTATCCGAAATAAACCGATACAGAACCGAAATCTCGAATTGGAACGAAAACGACTTGCGATTTTACAAATTTCATGTCCATACGAAATAACTAAGGGCCTTTTTACATTCTTCACACAAAAATGCACGGTAAACGCGTGAATTTTTGCACGAAGCGTCAAACGTTAACGCGCGTAAATCAAAGCCGGTATTAAAATCCTTGCACATTTTTTCTTCCGTCAAAAAATAACGCGCGTAAATCGGACGCGTAAAAACACGCGCACAGTAATGTTGCGCGCAGAAATCAGTGTGCAGACTGTTTTTTTTTACACGATTCAGCCAATCAGAAGTAAGAACCTTATGTGACGGAACCGTTCCCTTCCGTCTGTCCTGACTCTCCAGACACCCCTTCGTTGCGGTCAGCCCGGCTACTGGGAGCGCTGTCCTCAGCGCCTCGAGCAGCTCGACCTGCCTGCTTCTGTTCCTCTGCCCTGGAGCCGTTAGGAATTTCCAGAAGGCCGCTCTCTGCCTTCTGAGGTTGAGTGTGGAGTGTAGCGTAGTTTGAAATAAAACACCAGACGCGGCTGTATGTTTTAAAACAGGATTCTCTCTCTCTCTGAGCTCTGAGAGTTCTGACTTTTAATGAACAAAAACGCCACCATTTATGCTGAAATCCAACAGTCATAATTTGCATAAATGACGCACCTCGTCCTACCAATATGCTAATTACATTATGTCAGTTAGATATGTACAATAAACATTCCGCTTTACATTCTTAAGCCTTTAGCTCACACAATATTTGCATAACCTATTGTTCTAACACATCAGATTAAAGACAAACACTATCACAGACTTCTTGAATCAAATATGCAGCCAGATAAGGGGGAAAGCCCTGTTGCATAAATTACACAGCAGTAAAGCTTGTTTCCTGGCTATACAGAAACACATTTACCTACAGGAATATAACTATATTTAAAACTAAAGTTACGCCATTTTACACTAAACTATTTTAAACTAAAACCAAACGATGTAATATATATTTAAAAACACACAATATAAATTGAACATAAAGTCTCTTGGGGTTTGAAGCATGGAGCGTTACATCAGCTCCATGACACCTTTATCGTCTCATGTTAAATTCTTGCGCCTGTCAAAGTCAATCTGAGTATATATGCTGCAGCAATAAAAAATGCACGCACAACTTCTCCATTTTATTGGTTTGTATGAGTAGAATGTGTACAAACAAACAGAAAAATGGACAAGGTAACAGAAGGCAACCAATATTCACGTGTACTGTCCTTATGTAGATCGTATCAGAAGGCAATCAATGATCACGTGTACTGTCCTCAAATGGATTCAAAGATATGGATTCAGAGATATGATGACCATCGTAGAAAACCTCACATACTGGAATACTGAGGAAAAATACTGGACATAGTGTAAAACTGCAAAAATGTATTAACATGAATTGATAAAAGAATCCCACTCACGAGATAAGTGGCACACTAAAAGAAATTTGTGTGCAAATGCGCATAATTATAAACAATTGTGGTCAACGGGTACCGTCCTTCCTGGTGGAGTACTGGAACAAGTCCTGATGTATAAAAGTCCAGAGTCTACGGGGTAAGGTCCATGTTCACAGCAAACGATAAGCCCCTCCAGGGGGGGGGGATACGCTCGACGCCTTTCATCTTAAAGGTTCAAGCAACTTTTTCAAGAGCTGTTCCTCTCTGGAAGCGTTCCTTTCTTAAATAGTCCTCAAGTGGGAAATAAAATCCACTATGCATCAGGTGAAAAAACCGGGTATGCTGAAAATAGCTCCCATAAATCATGTAACCGGAAATCGTGTAACCGGAAATGACGTGACGCAACCCTCACATCCGGTCTAGCCTGAAGACCGGAAGTAGGGCAGCGTCACTCCTATGAAGGCAAATCGCCATACACAATAATGGCAAAAGAGGAAAGACGCAACAACCTAGAAAAAAATAAATAATTAAATACATGAACAGTTCATATCCCAAAGGGAAAAACAGGCCGAGCCGAGGGAAAGAATTTAATATAAATGATAATAGTAAGAACCACATAAAAAGCATTATAGGAGTCTAAAAATGGTCCAAAAACCGACTCTTACAAAATTATCATAAAAAAGAAACCAAATCCAGATCCACATTAAGGCTAGGGTCAGAGTGGGGCAGTCGGAACGCGCGTGCAGACGCACTAAATCACGGCGGCAGTAGCAGCACCAATATACGAAGTACGTGCGTACGAAAGTGCGCCGACACCACGCAACCAGCAAATGAACGCATTTTTCTCAGAACGTGAAACCGCTGCTACTGACGTACAGAGTGCGCGCGGCCGCATGGCAGCGTGTGTGCGTGATTAGGAGACGTCAGACGCTGCTAGTGTGCGCCTACATAACGTTCAAACAGCCGGATTTCCCTGAGACTCTTTTTACCCCACCGTCATGAAATACGTCCAGAATTGCGCATGCGTGCGTGACCACTTAAGTATTCCGTGAAAAAATGCGGCGCACGCATCGACGTACATTTTTACGGTGGCCGCAGAAAATGCGCTCATCTGTCCCTAGCCTTAGTCCTGGAGGTTTCAATGTATCAAAGTAAAAAATCCACTATGTCCTGTTTTTTTCCTCAGCATTCCAGTATGTGAGGTTTTCTACGATGGTCATCATATCTCTGAATCCATATCTTTTAAATCCATATGAGGACAGTACACGTGATCATTGCTGCCTTCTGAACGATCTACAAATGGACAGTACACGTGATTATTGGTTGCCTTGTCCATTTTTATGTTTGTCTGTATTATATTTCTTTGGCACTTTTTAGGGGGGTGCCTGGCCATTGGTAACAGTCCTTTTTGGTGATTGAACACATCGATTGCATATATGAGTAGAATATGTAACTATACTTTGCTGCTTTTTTTTGGGCTGGTGTATTTGGGTTCGGCCAGGTCCGTCAGATTTGCCATTAACACCAGCTTTCAGGAGTTGCTAAAATAATGCGCGCAAAGGCTGTGCGTTAATTCCTGCGCATAGATTGTAATACCATCTGCATTCCAGTGCACAAACACATTTGCGTTCACAATGTTAAGTATAGGACGCGCGAAGTAGAGTAAGCTCGTGCAACGTTCGCGCAGGTTCACCCGTGGTATACGTATACGCGCTTTTGTTGCGCTGACATTGTAATTAGGGATGAGCCGAACACCCCCCGAGTTCGGTTCGAGCTCGAACACGAACTTCGTATATATTCGGGTCCGAACCCGAACCCGAAGTTGAACCCAATGCAAGTCAATGGGGCTGAAAATTCGGTTTTTAGAGTGCCCTCCAAGAGGGCATATATGCTACATATTTGCCATAAAAGGTGTATGGGGGTCCGGGTAGTGCCCTGGGGGACAGGAAACAAGGACAAAAAGTAAAAAAAAAACATTTTTAAAGGGACAGTGAGTTTTCCATGAAATAAGGGTTAAAAATAAAAAACAAAAATTCCTTCAAATATCGTGCCTAGGAGGTCTCCATAACCTGCCCGTGAAGTCGCGGATTTCTAGGATGTATAGAAACACTTAAAAACAAAAAAATTATGTTTCATATGACTGTAAATGCTTTTCCTTTAATCTATCCATAAACAACTGCTTGGGGCGGCAGTCTGTATGAAAAGAGGAGACATTTTCGTACACGCAGAAAAAGTTTACTGATTTTTTGGGCTAAATTATTGTGAAACTTATGCAGGCTTTTGGAATGTAAACAATAGGTGCTTTAAAATTGGTCCTTTAGCGTCCCCAACAGTGCCGTCACACCGTAACCCCTCTGAGGATATGAATCTGATACAGGCGTCAGTGGCAGTGCACCCAAATATTGTGCTTTTGGTGCCAGGCCTGCAAGTACTATCATACAGTAACCCCTCTGTGGTATTGTGGAAGAATGCAGGGGTGAACCTTCCAGTCCTATATTAAAAAGATATGCATCTGGTAAAGGAGTCAGTGCACCCAGATATTCTGCCTTTGGTGCAAGACTGCCAGGCCAGCAAGTATCATCATACAGTAACCCCTCTGTGGTATTGTGGAAGAGTGCAGGGTTGGACCCTGCGGTTCAAAAAATTAAAATTATATAAACCTGGCACAGGCGTCAGTGCAGCCAAATATTGTGCCTTACATGGCAGCAAGTGCCTTCACACCGTAACCCTTTTGTGGTATTGTGGAAGAGTTCAGTGCTGGAGGTTTTGTGAATGCAGAAGAGGACATCCCCGATCTATTCCATTACTTCAGCATCAGGGGATTGATAGCTGCTGATCCAGGACTGATTCATTTTTATAAATGTCAGCCGGTCTACAGAGTCGGTGGACAGACGCACTCTTTTGTCTGTGACAAAACCTCCAGCGGCACTGAACGTCCTTTCGGAAAGCACGCTAGATGAAGGGCAACCTAGTAGCTGCATAGCATATTGGCTAAGTTCTGGCCAGTGATCCAATCTCAACACCCAGTAAGCCAGTGGATCATCTGCTGGAAAGGTATCCAGGTCTGCCCTTGCCCCTAGGTAGTCCTGCACCATATGGTGAAGACGCTGGCAATGGGTGCCTACATTTGACGTCCTGGGCGTCGAGGACTAAAAATGTAAAAAAGCATCAGTCAAGCGGCCCTGGCCTTCACCACTATTCCTCTGATCACCCGCAGCCTCAGATGCACGTGTGTCAGCACTTGGTAATCTACCAGTGCCTGGAAAGGTGTTACACAAGTGTCGCTTTAGAGCGTCCTCAAGTTTTTTCATCCTGTGCTCCCTCTGTGCGGGCAGGATGAGCTCTGCAACTTTCCCCTTGTATCGTGGATCAAGAAGGGTTGCCAACCAGTAATGATCCCTCTCCTTGATAGCACGAATCCTGGTGTCCTTTAGCAGGCTTTGCATTATTAGGGAGCCCATGCAGCGTAGGTTGGAGGTGGCATTAGCTTCTGAGTCTTCCTGGTCAATGAGGATGACCGTATCTTGCACTTCCTCCTCCCAGCCACGCACTAGCCCTTCTGTTTCTGGGCACACAAAACCCTCCCTTGAGGAATCCCCACCTTCAATGCCCCCACTACTTAAATATTCCTCCTCCTCCTCATCCTCCTCCTGTCTGATCTGAGTAGGACCCGCTGGAATGCTGTCTGCGGAAAGACTGGGGCCTTGAGAGCTAGGGAAGGCCTCCTCTTCCTCCCGCTGCTCTGCCTCAAGAGCCACATCTATAATTCCCCACAGAGTGTGCTCCAGCAGGAACACTAAAGGAATTGTGTCACTGATGCATTCACTGTCCCTGCTCACCATCTTCGTTGCTTCCTCAAATGGTGATAGTACAGTGCATGCATCCTTGATCATCAGCCACTGCGGGGGGGGGAACCAAGTTGACCTGAACCTGTCCTTGTGCCCTACTCACACAGGTACTCTTTGATGGCCCTCTGCTGCTTGTGCAGACACTTCAGCATTGCTAATGTCGAGTTCCACCTGGTGGGCATGTCACAGATCAGACGGTTTGTGGGAAGGTGGAATTCTCTTTGAATTTCAGCCAGGCGAACGCTTGCTGGGAATGACCTTCTGAAGTGGCTGCAGACTTTTCTGGCCTGGATGAGAAGCTCCGGCAGCCCTGGGTACTTGGTTAGGAAACGCTGTACCACCAGATTTAGGACGTGTGCTAGGCATGGTACATGCGTCAATTTACCCTTGCATAGGGCGGAGAGAAGGTTGCTGCCATTATCGCAGACGATCATTCCCAGCTCAAGCTGGCGTGGTGTTAACCATCTCTGCACCTGCCCCTGCAGAGCTGAGAAAATTTCTGACCCGGTGTGGCTCCTGTCCCCTAAACAAACCAGCTCAAGCACAGTATGGCATCTTTTTGCTTGAGCCATTGCGTAGACCCTGTCAGGTGTCGGTTTAACTGCCACTTCGCCAGAGACAGAGAAGGAGGAGGAAGAGGAGGAGGAAGAGGTGGTGGTGGTGGAGCAGACAGAACTCATACAAGCAGCTTTCTGGAGGCATGGTGGATGAACAAGCTCCAGCACAGAGCCCCGTCTTGGATCACTCCCAGCTGCAATCAGAGTTACCCAGTGTGCCGTGAATGAAATATAACGACCCTGTCCATGCTTGCCAGACCACGTGTCTAAAGTCACATGCACCTTGCTGCTGACTGCCTTTCGCAATGACTGGATAACATTGTCTTCCATGTGCTGGTATAGTGCTGGAATGGCCTTGCGTGAAATGTAATGGCGTTTTGGAACCTGCCACTGTGGTACAGCACATTCAGCAAATTCACGGAAGGGAGCAGAGTCCACCAGCTGGAAAGGCAGCAGCTGCAATGCGAGTAATTTTGCTAAGCTGGCATTTAGACGCTGTGCTTGGGGATGGTTGGGACTATATTTTTTCTTTCGTTGCAGCAGCTGTGGCAACGTAATCTGACTGCGTAAATCTTCAGCTGCTGGGATGATGTCACATTGTGAGGAAGGACCTGGTACATCCATTACTGTAGCATCATCCCTGTCGGTGGAGGTTGTAGGCAATGACATGGCAGGACATACAGTGGGGGTAGAGACAGATGAGGAGGAGGAGGACCTATGCAAAGTTTTGCGCCAACGGGATGTGTGGCACTTGTTCATATGTCGCCTCAAGCACGTGGTACCCAAGTGTCCGGTATCTTTCCCACACTTAAGCCTCATCTGACATAGATTACAAATAGCAACGCTGTGCTCTACTGCACATTTCTTAAAGAACTCCCAGACAACAGAATTCCTGCATGTGTTCTTTGAGACAACAGCGCTCTGCACCGGAGCAGCTCTGACATGTGATGCCTTGGACTGGCTAGTGCTACAGTTGGTCACAGAGGATGTTGTGCCTCGTGTTTGCTGTTCCTCCTCCTCCCCCTCTTCCTCACTTAATTCCTCTGTTTGATCTGGCACCGAGGTGGAGTCAGTGACCTCATCATCATTGCCATCTTCACCCTCTATCTCCTCGTCACTGGAGCCAACTTGGCAGTATGCTGCAGCTGCTGGGGCAACATGAGTGCCAGTTATTTGTGTGTCATCACTGGCACCCCATTCCTCTAGGTTGATTATACTCCCTTGCTCAACCTCAGAGATTGAATCAGAACACTGTACTTGCTGCGCATCCTCAAGCAGCATGTCACTCTCATTGTAGTCAAACAATTCAGCTGACTCTTCCGTGTGTGATAGCGAGGCTACGGCAGGAGTAGCTGTGGACATGGAGGCTGCATTAGATGCTTTGGCAGTTGAGGTGGACTGTAAAGCACTAGAAGCCTGGCTGGCAGAGGACTTGGAGGATGAGGATGGCCTGGTTAGCCAGTCCACCAAGTCCTCTGTATGTTGCTGCTGCTTAAGACGGCCAGCACCAGTTAGAAAGGACAAGCGTGCCCCTGCAGAGGATGCACCACGTCCACCACGACCAGAGGCACAGCCTCCTAACACAGGGGCTGCTTGCCCTCTTATCTGTGTCTGGGAGCGTCTGCCTGTCCTTTTTGTTCTTTCAGACATGGTGAGTGATATATAGATTAATATATACAGAACTCTGATTCAACTCAGGTATAAAGATTTAAAGAACTCTGGTATAACTCAGTGAGACACACTGATAGCTGGCAGCCAGTGACGAGACACAGATCACCTCAATTCACAAATGTTTTGTAGAAATTAGTGAGCCCCAAAATACAGCGTGGTTCTGGATGTGTGACGAGACACAGATCACCTCAATTCACAAATGTTTTGTAGAAATTAGTGAGCCCCAAAATACAGCGTGGTACTGGATGTGTGACGAGACACAGATCACCTCAATTCACAAATGTTTTGTAGAAATTAGTGAGCCCCAAAATACAGCGTGGTACTGGATGTGTGACGAGACACAGATCACCTCAATTCACAAAATGTTTTAAAGAAATTAGTGAACCCCAAAAAAACTTGCTGGCTGTGTGACAAGACGCAGAAGATCACCTCAATTCACAAATGTTTTAAAGAAATTAGTGAGCCCCAAACTACTGCGTGATACTGGCTGTGTAAGCCCATGATTGGGCAAAATTTGCCCAATCAGGACTCTGAGCAGTGATTGGCATAGTGTTGAACCAGTCTTGCACCAGACCTGTGGTCAGGTGCAAGGCTGTAGCCAATTACGAGCTTCAGGCCAGTGGGAAAATGCATTGTGGTCCATTGTGGTCGAACATGTGTCGAACACCCGGAAATGTTCAGTGTCCGCGATCTGCTCGAACAGGCTAAGTTCTGGTCGAACCCCGAACCGTCCGAACCCGAACAGCTCATCCCTAATTGTAATAAGACGTTCAGTGCAAAGGGTTTTGCCCCTCGCGTTAATGCGTTTTTGCGTGGGCGCAAACGTATGCGCGAAGATTGTAATAGGGCCCTAAATCTTTTCGTTTCATATCGGGAAATATTTCGGATGGTGTATTTCGTTGCCGGTCCGGAACTTCAGACGAATCCGAAGCACCGAATCGGCCCATTTCGTGAGGAAAAACGAATCGGTACAAAACGAAATGCACATCCCTACCATTTTGTGTCTTAGCTGAGAAGCAGCAAGAGAGTGTGCATTCGCTCAGAGTAGCAGCTTCTGGTTTCATTAGGTAGGACTCACCTTACTAGATGTGCCTTGATGTGGCAGGTGAGCTTACACTTCAATGGCCATTCAAGCAAACCAAAATCTCTGATTGTGTTTTATTTCACATGGAGCTATATAGAAATGTGCACAATTTAAAGTTATATTTATTCAAATTACCAGTTGGAAAATCGGGATAAATTAAATGGGGGGGATGTTTTGAAAACATTTTTGCTGGGAAAAGAAACTTAGGCCTTGTTGATAAATTTATATTTACTACATGGGTTTAAAATATTAGGGCCTCTATTACATTCTTCGCGCAGTGTGTTTTGCGTGCGTAAATGTGCATTTGCGCAAGGGGCAAAACCCTTTGCGCTGAACGTCCTATTACAACGTTCGCGCAAACGATGCGTATTATCGTTTAACGCGGATGGACTTGCGCGAGCATGATGAACTGTGCGCGTCCTATACTTAACATTGTGAGCACAAATTCGTTCGTGCGCTGGTATGCGGATGGTATTACAATTTTCGCGCAACTTTTTACGAACGACGTTTGCACGCATTTTTTTAACGTCTTTGAAAAGCTGGTGGTAACTGCAAATCGGAACGTTTTGGCCGAAACGAAAAACACCAGCACGAAAAAAAAATACAGCATATAGTTATGTAGTATAGTTACACATTCTACACATACCCAAACAAACAAATTGTGAATTTGTGCATATTTTGTTTTATTGCTGCAGCATGTATACTCAGATTTACTTTGACAGGCGCAAAAACTTAAGTGAGTCAATTAAGGTAAATTGATGTCAATTAAGGTTCTTAATTCTGTTTCGCTGAATCCCATAAAAAAAACAGTCCGCACACTGATTTACGTTTGCAACGTTACTGCGCGCGTATTACACGTTGTTTTGCACGTCGTTTTTACGAACGTTATCTTTTGACGGATGAGAAAATGCATTCGGATCGGAATACCACTTTAATTTTCGCGCGATAACGCTGGACGATGCGCGCAAATAAATTTGTGCTGCGCAAGCGAAATTGCGCGAAGAATGTAATAGGTGCCTAAATTGGGCTGAGCAGGATACATAAGCTGATTAAAAAGGAGACTTTACAATGGAAATAAAGTGACTTGATAGAATAAATATATGGAATTAATTTACCCCAGGAATTGTTTTGTATAACTGTACTGACCTGACTCTGATTAAATATTTATTTATCTTTATTGTGGTTTGTTAAAGTTTTCCAGGTCCTCCTGATTACTTTGTTTCTCTTGCAGTGCGTGATGCCGCTATTTGTTTCAACAGACATGACTCAAAATATGAAAACTAACATCTTTGTTAAGTCTGCAAATGACTACGCCAGGGACGCCTTAAACACTGTGGGTTACACAAACAGGACCAGTGGCTGTCTGTCTCACGCTCTGCAGGTATTTGTCTTGGTGTATAAGACTTCTGATAGTATGTATATAAATATATATCACAGTGTACACAGTGGGTGTGTTTATGTATAGAATCTAGATTTAGTAGGGACTGCTGCTCATTCAATTTCCTGATGTAATTGTTGATCCAATTCAAAGCCATATCTTGGCGATTTACTATCATTATTTGGCACCTTGTGGAATCTTTGAAAAAGAACTCAATGAATAAAATGCAGAATTAAAAAGTAGCGCACATTTAGACACTGCGAAAAGAAAAATTTGACGCAAAAAATTTTGAGCTTGTGTCATTTTGTTGGTTCAAATTAGTACCTTACACGCATCACTTTTCTGATGCAAGAAAGGTGCAAAGATGATGCTCGTGTTAGTTTTAGGGTTAACCCTGACCCTAAATGTAACCTTATACCCTAACCAACAGATTCTGCTCCATTTTTAGGCAGCAGATTCTGCTGCTTCTTTTGAAAAGATTACAGAAGTGTGTCTTTTCACTGTCTACGCCAAGTGATGCTGTGAGCCATTTGCGGTTTCCAATTATTGGCTCTATTACCAGTTACATGCATGCTTTGCTAGTGTGCCTTTAAAAACCTGCTATGCCTTTTGAATGAGTCAGTAGTGTCATTCAGCAGACATAAAAAGCAAGTAAATATGATATTTTTTCATATTTAACTGCTTTCCTTTCTTGCCGTTTTCCACACCCACCTCAGGACGCACTTTAAGCTAACCAATCAGTATGTATTGGTGAGCATGTGCGACTGAGTTGCTCCACCTCCTTCCTGCATTGTGAGCTGAGATGAGGGGAGGGAGGGGCTGAGTGCCACCCCCAGCTACTGCTGAGACAGGGAAGGAAAGAAATCCATACACATAGGGAGAAAAAGAGACAACAGAGAGAGGGACAGCAAAATAAAGCCGATGGCCAGCAAGAAAATGCAGAGAGTGTAGAATATGTGTGTTGCATATATACATAGCTGTGTGGAGACATGGGGGTGGAGACAGGAAGTATAAGGGTCTTGGAAGAAACAGGAAGCAGAGGTGGACACACACAAAATGCCAGGGGAATAAAGCAGTTCTTCATAAAGCTTACCCGGTGACTCCATCGTCGTTTGTGCAGATCTACAGAGAGAGAGCAGGAAAAAGCAGAGAGCGCGTGCAATAGGCATCACAAAAAAGAGTGTGAGAGTGAGTGACTGTGTGAGGGAGTTTGCATAAGACAGTGAGTATATAAACCATGAAAGAACGCAATTGAATGTGTCAGCGAGTCTTGTTTTCACAGATAGCTAATATTCAGTTCCTCAGCTTCCCCAGTTGGAGGTCCTGATAGTGGACAGGGTGTCACGTGCACAGCTTGTGCTAGTTCAAGGTGTGCACCGATACCACATTTTTAGGACCGAGTACAAATATTGATACTTTTTTCAGGTACTCAACGATACATTTATTTAAAATCATGTGACGCTCTCCAATAAATAATTTAGGATTTTGCTGAAAGTCTGTCCAGTTTATGTTAATATTGAAATGTATGGCCAGACACCACATTTACACACTGTACAGCCTGCACACACCCTGACCTCACACACAGACACCACACCTCATCTCAGATATAACCTCCTTTGTTTACCCACTCAGATATATGTATACTTCCAGACCTCAGACCAGATATTCAAAGTACTTGTGCAAATGATGGTATCGGCACTGGTACTAGTATCGGTATTGGTTCATCCCTAGCTAGTTCATATGAAGCTTTGATGAGTGGGGTGATGAATGGGCTGTTGGGTTGGGTGGGGGGGCAGGGAGGAGACAGGGAATATACAGAAATAGGGAGCTGAAGAAACACCCCTAGCCGAGGGACATGGCCAGACAAGATGAAATGCAAGAGTTTAAAGCCAGATAATAAAACATTTTTAAACCTTTTTGAAAATGTTATTGATTTTGTTCTATTCAATGGGTATAAAAGGGTTTTAACGGTCAATTAAAAAAATAAAAGATTCTAGACCTGCATGTCCCTTTTAAGGTGCTGTTAATAAATACTGGTATCTGTAATGTGCGCCAGCATTCTCTCCTGTGGGAGTCCTTAGGACTACAGAGTACCGCAAGAGATCGAGTGTATGTGTAGGATCGGATCAGGCTGGAGGAAGGAGTTTCTGGTTTATTTATTTATTAATTTTTTTGAGAAAATATTTTACCAGGAAGGTTTTCAAGTATGTCCTGGGTGGCGAGTATGTACCGTTGGGTGTCTTGCCCAAGGACACTTACTGGAGAGGTTGCTCGCTGGGATCGAACCCATGACTCTACAGGCTCTCTCCATGCAGAGCAGTGATGTTACCTCTACTCCACCCAGCTGGTACTCAGTGTCCTTCTGGTTCTGGTGGGAGGTGGTAGCGGATTACACTGTCCTCTCCATCACAGGATCAGGGCTAATTTTTGGAATGCTTAGCCTATTTGTTCTGGTATTAATTTCATATAATTATACAAGTGACCGGACTCACAATTGAATGGGCTTATTGTTATACTGTCAGTGTTGTTGCACTCCTTCAGGTGTAAATAAGGCTCCATGGAGTGTCCCAAAAGATTGCATTATGCCGGCAGAAGAACATAAATTAATTTCCTCTCTGTTTTGTAGAGCTACGCCTTGGATTTACTACTGCCTGGTCCAGTTTTTGAATTTTTGTTCTCACTGAAGATCTTAGCGAACTTCTTTAAAAGACCACAGAAAAAGGATGAGAAAAATAAGAAGAAATGATGTGACCACAGCACAAAAAAAAATAAAACTACAGGAAGAAATTACCTTACCAAATATGCAAATATCAAACGGTATTATTTTAAAATCTTGCAATAAAACATGAACCTACTACCAGTATATTTTTATTTATGGAGTCATTATTATTATTATTATTCTTTATTTATAAAGTGCCAGCATATTCCGCAGCGCTGTACAATAAGCACAGTATAGACAGGGTTACAATACATTGAACAACATTTGACAAACAGTACAGGAGGAGATGAGGCCCTATTCCCGTAGGAACTCACAATCTGGGAGGGTTGGAAACAGGAGGAGAGGACTGTAAGGTGAGAGTGATTGATGGTTGCGTCAGTGAGTTGGGTGGTAGGCTTCCCTAAATAGGAACGTTTTAAGGGAGCGTTTGAAGGAAGAGAAGTTAGGGGAAAGTCTGACAGTACGAGGGAGAGCGTTCCAGAGAGTGGGGGCTGCGCGTGAGAAATCCTGCAGTCTATCATGGGAAGAGGTGATGCGGGGAGAAGCTAGGCGCAGGTCACTGTTTGACCTTAGGGAGCGGGCTGGGGTGTATTTGGTGATTAGTGAGGACAGGTAGTGGGGAGCTGAGTTAGTGAGGCTTTTGTAGGTAAGGATAAGGATTTTAAACTTAATTCTGCAGTGGATGGGGAGCCAGTGAAGGGACTCGCAGAGGGGAGCGGCAGAGACAGAGCGGCGGGTGAGGTGAATTAGCCTGGCGGAGGCGTTCAGGATGGATTGTAGGGGGGAGAGGTGGGACAGAGGGAGGCCAGATAAGAGATTATTGCAATAGTCGAGTCGGGAGATTACCAGGGCGTGTATGAGTTGTTTTGTGGCGACAGCGGTAAGAAATGGCCGAATTCTGGAAATATTACGCAGTTGGTATCGGCAGGAGGAGGAAAGAGACTTGATGTGGGGGATGAAGGAAAGAGTCATTGTATTATAGCGCCATACAATAGTACTACTAGAGATGATACCGTGAAATACAAGCAGGCTAGCAGCTGATGAAGCCATGATCTCTGGATACAAGTCAAATGTTGGCCACAGCAAAAAAAAAAAAATCAAAAATGTTTTTTATTGGAGGGATACAGAAAAGAAAACCCAAGAACACAAGGGATAATGCAATCTATGATTGTACAGGAGGGACAGTCCCCTGCAAGATATTCATACAGGTAAAGACGCAAAACAAGTAGACATTACATTATGCATTACATGATTAACACACAAACGCATGAGGTATTATATGCACTCTTACCAAAATCTAAATCAGGGATGTCAAATTCTGTCCCTGCAGATGTTTGTGGCCTACAGTTCACAGAATGCATGGATGGCCAATGTATCATGGGAGTTGTGGTTCAGGTTTGAGGACAATGATCTAAACCAAATCTCATGCTTTCCCTGTGCATACCCCCTCCCCTCCTCCTGATCTTACTCACTCCCAAAAATTGTTCCTCAAAATCCATAACAAAGACCCTCAAACCAGTGAAGAAAAAGTATCCATGAGTTCTACCCCAGTTAGACAGTATCAATGTTATCAATAATGAAACAAATTGAATCCGTGTTGAAATTTCTGCAGACAAACAAATGATTGTTGGTTGGCTTGGAGTAGTGTTTCCCAAACCTGTCCTCAGGTCCATCTAAACAGGTCAGGTTTGCCAGATATCTGATTAACCATTTCCTTAAATCATTTATTTAATAAGGATCAGTAAGTATCCGTTACAATGTTTATAGATCTTGGCAACACAAAACTGTATGTATGGGAGGACATATGTCATTGGAAAGATTAACTCTTCATATTGACTCTGCAGTTTTGTCGTAAGGTTTCTTGCAGCGGTGTCCTTTCTCTGTTTATTTTAGTAGGTAGTAAATCAGCTGCTATTTAAAAACACGATGTGCCCTATCATGTACCTTGAGCTAAAACGGGGATGATAAGGGGAAAAACTTGTGCTCACAAATTTCCACTTAGCATCCCCGTTTTACAACTGGATTAGCAGCCTGCCCCGTAACAACTGCTAGCCTCCAGGATACTCACAGCCGCGCTAATGCACAGCTGCGAGTATCCCCTCCTGGAGTTCATAGGACTCGTCACGTGATCTGCAGGATCTCGCTCTCGCGAGATCGTGCAGGGCCGCGGATGGAGACAAGGGACTATTTGTCCCCAGTCTCACTCTGCTCCCAGCATAGGCATCTCTAGGGGAGGCAAGGGGAGCAATTGCCCCCCTAGGATATTCCTTGCCCCCCCATGTGCCCCCCCACCAGGATTCAGCTTCCAGCTTCCCACACATCTTTGGACTGATGTATCTTTGGCCCCGTGATCAATCGAGGTGTCATTGGAAGAGCAGAGTCTGGCCTTTCTAATGATACCCAACATCACCATATTCAGTGTAAAGACAAAATCATAAATAATAAAATAAAAAGCAACAATTTTTTTTCAGGTTTACTGGCTCAGCAATGAGAGGGTTAATGGTCTCACTATATATATTACATTGTGTATTACTTTCGTTTTTGCCTTGGTTTAGTTGTATATTAAGGGTTAATGGGCATATACTTCATTCCTTGCCGTATACATTTTATATATTAATGGCATTTTAGGAGTTAATGGGTAGGCTACGTGTATCACAGTGTATGCATTTCATGTTTTCACTTGATTACTGGCATTTTAGGGGTTAATGGGTAGGCTACATGCCTCACAGTGTATATATTTCTCATTTTCAAATGATAACTGGCATTTCAGGAGTTAATGGATAGGCTACATAGCCCACAGTCTATTCATTTAATGTTTCCCTTGATAAATGGCACTTTAGGGTCAATGAGCAAGCTACATGCCTCACAGTCTATTAATTTCATGTTTTCCCTTGATTAATGGCATTTTAGGACTTAGTGGGTAGGCTACATGCCCCCCAGTCTATTCATTTAATGGTTTCCCTTGATTAATGTCATTTTAGGGGTTAATGGGTAGGTTACATGCCATGCTGTTTATATTATAGTTTTATTTCCCTGGTGTTATGGAATTTTAGAGGTTATTATGGAAGTTAGAAACTAAAGGGTCTATTCTTTAGATCCTTTGCTTTTTGTCACATTTCGGGGAATAAATTTTGCCAAAAATATGGTGAATTCCCTATTTAGCGAATGGTCACCGTAATTTGCGAAAATTGGAGTCGCCGAAGCAGTTATTGGACGTCGGCAAAAAACGCTGAATTGAGGCGAATTTCTGTACCAGGTTAGTACAACATAAAGGTATCATTGCATCGCATTACTCTGGACTCATGGACTTTCAGGAACTGTCCATGGTACTGAATCTCTCAGAACCATGGACAGTTGAAGTGAAACATATTATCAATCTATTTCACATTCAGGACCATGGTTAACGGCAGGCTTGGAACTGTCCATGGTTCTGACACAATGTAAATGCATCCAATTCATTACTGAATGCACATGGACTTTTAGAAAAAATAATACAGTTGCATTCGTTCAGCAAAGAAAAAACAGACCTCGTTATTACGTTTAAAATAAGTTAGGAAACCTAAACTTTCACCCAAAAAATCATGTAAAAGGAGACTTTCATTTTTATTGGTAGTAATCTGTTTCCTATTCTGAAATAACTAATAATAAACAAAATAACTCATAGAAACGAAATACAAATCAATCCAAAATACAAAATTACACACAAAAACGTAAAAAAAATAATAACCCATTGAAACAGAATGCCTAATCGATCCAAAATGTCGAATCGATCAGAATGCAAAATCGATCCAAAATCCCGAAACGAAACAGCCCGAAACGAAACCAAAACCTGTCCGAAACAACTCGAAAGGAAAAAAAAGACCCCAAAAAAAACCCCAAAACGAAACAAGAAAAAAAACTGCATGCACCTCCCTAATGAGTATCTGATTTTTTTGGGGAGGGTTTCAGCTGGTGATAACTGATTCCGCAAAAGTGGATTCTGTTAGCACCAACTTGGAGCTGTAGCTAAAATTTCAGTTAGCTGCAGCGGTGCGTAATTAGCATTAGGACTTTATGATTCTAATGCTAATTACTCTTTGCGTTTCCCATGTTAAGTATAGGGAGACACTCACAGGGTATATCAAGATAGTTGTGGGAAGCAATCTATTGTACATAGAAAAAAGTCTCTTGCCACTGTTGGTGACGGGGGTAACCCCAATTTAATAATTGAAAAAGATAGTCAAAGAATAAAATAAAACTTAGCTTTTAATCAGAAATGCAGTAAAAGAATGCTTTCAAAGCTTTATTGCGATAGGCAGACAGACACCGTCACAGTGCTTACCTAGTACAAACATAACGTATACATGTCTCAGCGGAGGCGAGAACATAAGTAATATAAAGGCCACTACAAAAAAGAGGCCATAAAGCAAGCTTGGGAGCATGCTAGATTGGAGATACAAGCACAATACTGGACCCTCCCTGGAAACTGATATAGGGAATAATAAAAGGCAGTGTGGAAACATTACAAGTATCAAATATAATGAATGGAAACAGGCCTCCGAAGGTCTGTGGGCAGGTTTTTTTTGAGCCGGTACACGCCGGTACGGCGTACTGACACCTCTCGGTGTGTACCGGCACCTCTTGGCAGCAGCGGCATCCGAGCGCTCCCCCTGAGAAGATATTGCCGACGGCCGCGTGCTTTTCCCTCCTACGAGCAGCGTCTGCATGAATATCTGCCACTCGCCTGGGGTTCTATACATTAGCCAGCCGCGATCTCAATCTCGCGAGATCGTGACTGCCTGGTATATAGATACCCAGGTGAGCAGCAGATATTCATACAGGCGGCTGCTCGTAGGAGGGAAAAGCACGCAGCCACCGGCAATATCTTCTCGGGGAGAGCAGAGCAGAGCAGACAGGAGGTGAGAGCTGGGCAAATATATCCATGTGTGAGCGGGGGGCAAATATATCCATGTGTGAGCGGGGGCAAATATATCCATGTGTGAGCTGGGACACCTGTGTTAAAAATAGTAATCATAGTGAAATCTGATAGTACATTAGTATTCCTGCAAAGGATCAATGAATCCGCACACCAGAAGAATGAATAAAATAGGCTTATCTGAAATCCCAATATAATACCAGATAAGCCTATTTTAATTGCTATTGTTCTTGCTGAACAGCTCGGGAGTAGGGATGAGCCGAACACCCCTGTGTTCGGTTCGCATTCGAACTCGAACAATTTCTAAAGTTTGAGTTCGAACTCGAACACGAACCGAACTCAATGCAAGTCAATGGGACTCAAAAGTTCGGTTTTTAGAGTGCCCTGCAAGAGGGCATATATGCAAGATATTTGCCATAAAAGGTGTATGGGGGTCCGGGTAGTGCCCTGGGGGACAGGAAACAAGGACAAAAAGTAAAAAAAAAAACGTTTTTAAAGGGACAGTGAGTTTTCCATGAAATAAGGGTTAAAAATAAAAACAAAAAATTCCTTCAAATATCGTGCCTAGGAGGTCCCCATAACCTGCCCGTGAAGTGGCGGATTTCTAGGATGTATAGAAAAATTTAAAAACAAAAAAATGACATTTCATATGACGGTAAACGGTTTTCCTTTAATCTATTCATAAACAACTGCTTGGGGCGGCAGCCTGTATTAAAAGAGGAGACCTTTTAGGACATGCAGAACACGTTTAGTGATTTTTTTAGCCAAATTATGGTGAAACGTATGCAGGCTTTGGATGAAAGTAACAATAGATGCTTTAAAATTGGGCCTTTAGTGTCGGCAACAGTGCCGTCACACCGTAAACCCTCTGTGGTATTGTGGAAGAGTGCAGGGTTCTGCGGTTCAAAAAATAAAAATGATATAAATCTGGTAATGGCATCAGTGCACCCAAATAATGTGCCTTACATGGCAGCAAGTGCCTTCACACCGTAACCCCTTTGTGGTATTGTGGAAGAGTGCAGGGTTGACCCTGCGGTTCAAAAAATTAAAATGATATAAATCTGGTAATAGCGTCAGTCCACCCAAATAATGTGCCTTACATAGCAGCAAGTGCCTTCACACCGTAACCCTTTTGGGGTACTGTGGAAGAGTGCAGGGTTGGACCCTGCGGTTCAAAAAATTTAAATGATATAAATCTGGTAATGGCATCAGTGCACCCAAATAATGTGGCTTTCATGGCAGCAAGTGCCTTCACACCGTAACCCTTTTGTGGTATTGTGGAAGAGTTCAGTGGTGGAGGTTTTGTGAATGCAGACGAGATCCCCAATCTATTCCGTTACGTCAGCATCAGGGGATTGATAGCTGCTGATCCAGGACTGATTCATTTTTAAAAATGTCAGCCGGTCTACAGAGTCGGTGGACAGACGCACTCTTTTACAGAAAAAATGGCGTCGCGCCCATACTCACCGGAGCGGCAGCAACTGCCCAGTTAATGTATAAAACATAACAAGGAAAAAAGGTGTCATCTGCGCTCATTTCTATGTGTTCCATGTACAACAAAACTGAGGTTTTTGTTTGTTTCAATGGCCATTGCAACGTAAGCTCACTCGCCACTTCACGGCACCTCTGTACAGAATGAGTACCTAACAATTGTAACCAAAAGGCCGCTCTACTGAGCAGCTCCAAGCCCCTCCTGCTGCTTTTCAGCCAAGGAGAGGCAAAGATATGGTGGGTTTTATTTATACACGCACCAAACACTTCCCATTTGGGATTAAAAACAAAAACATGGAAAGAGGAACAGCTGCAGAACGACGGACTGGTGTTACAACCATGATATACATAAATACAGAAAAAACTGACGCACTCTTTTGTCTGTGACAAAACCTCCAGCGGCACTGAACGTCCTTTCAGAAAGCACGCTGGATGAAGGGCAACCTAGTAGCTGCATAGCATATTGGCTAAATTCTGGCCAGTGATCCAATCTCAACACCCAGTAAGCCAGTGGATCATTTGCTAGAAAGGTATCCAGGTCTGCCCTTGCCCCTAGGTAGTCCTGCACCATACAGTGAAGACGCTGGCAATGGGTGCCTACATTTGACGTCCCTGGACGTCGTGGACTAAAAAAATCTAAAAAGGCATCAGTCAAGCGGCCCCGGCCTTCACCTCTATTCCGCTGATCATCCGCAGCCTCAGAAGCACCTGTGTCATCACTTGGTAACCTACCAGTGCCTGGAAAGGTGTTACACAAGTGTCGCTTTAGAGCGTCCTCTTTAGAGCGTCCTCCCCCCCGCAGTGGCTGATGATCAAGGATGCATGCACTGTACTGTCACCATTTGAGGAGGCAACGAGGATGGTGAGCAGGGACAGTGCATGCATCAGTGACACAATTCCTTTAGTGTTCCTGCTGGAGCACACTCTGCGGGGAATTATAGATGTGGCTCTATAGATGTGGCTGGTATGATTTTTAATCATTATCTGGTTATATGTGTATATGTTTTTAACCTTCATCTTTACTTTCAGATGACTCGTATTGTTCTCCCACAGATGGTGGAAAGGTACACTTTTATTTAAACTACATTATTTCTGTGTATTCCACTGTCCGAGTGAAGTTCATCAGTTTGTTTTGTTTAGTTTAAAGCTGTCGTTTATAATGCCCTTACATGATAAACTCTTCTTGCAGCTCCAGAGACACCCGTCTATATACTAAGACTAGTTTTTCTTTTCCCGGCATTTTGTCTTGTCTGTTCCACGACATATAGCTGAGTATTTTATACTTCTTATCTTTACTAAAGTACTTTGTTTTACACACTGTTGTTGCGTTTATTATAAAATAAGTGTGCGCTGCTTCTTACTGAAACTGGGTATTATGTTTTGGCATGGCTTTGCAGCTTTCCCCTTTCCCTACTGCGTTTACATTTCCCTGCTCGCTTATTCCGTGTAATTTTTTATGCCCATTCTCAATAAAAATTGTCGTATAAAAAACCTATTGTATGAAGTTATAACAACAAAACAACCTCAAAAGTGTTAGTTTACAGACAATAGCACTTAGTCGACACCGAGTACAATGTAGAATTGCAAAACATAGGTATCAATATCCTAACAGTGCTGTGGAAAGCTGAGAGTGATGGTGATGTAACAAGGAAGGTAAACCATTCCAAAACTGGAAAAGTATTATAGAAACAAAAAAGAGGGGTGTGGCTAGGTCGGGCGGGGAATGACTAGTGCCGGTAGCAAAGGGGTAATGATACAGTATAACTGTGATAAGTTGTATTACAATAATTGAAATCTGAATCTGTGGCAGAAATTAAGGGTCCGATTCCAACCGGAATGTTAATCTAACGTCTGGACTGAGCAGTTAGTGAGAATCGTCCTAGACGTCAGCTTTAAGTGGTCCCAAAGCTATTGCAACCAAGACGCAAACTCTGCTTGGGTGTCGATTGTTGCTCTTGCTTACTATTACTGATGAATATTAGTCTTTTTATTTATTTTCTCTCAAAGATAAATTCCAAGTGGGGGGGGGGTGCCATTCACTGGACTCGGAGTTGCTGCCAACAATTGCAACCTAAGCTGAAACCACCAAGTTGTACTTGGTATAGACTTGGCTAATGGCATAAGGAAAAAAATCAACTAAATCAGGCTGGTATTTGCTTATCTGCACCTCTAATCAAGTGATTCTTGTGTTTATATTAGTTGATGTAGGGTCTCTTTGTTGTACATTTGCGAAATTGAAGTGTTCACTGTGCACCTAACCGGCATTAACATTCTTATTTTTGTAACACATTCACTACTTGGTACTTTTCCATAAAACCATTGTCAGGAACCAGTGGTTTATGGACAACCACTTTACAGTAGCCATACAGTATAAATCTGCTGTAGAATCCCTACAACACATTTCCATACTGTGTGCACTATTTGACTGATAAATGGCTTCATCTGCTGGCCTAAAACTGTTATTGCTGCTGCAATGCTGCTGCGACTGCCGTGTCTAACAGGAAACAAATACATGTCCCTGCTGTCCATCCCGTTCTAGCACGTCGCCTGTAAAGTTCAAAATGCTACAAACTTTAGGGGCAGAATCTGGAGCCCATATGCAAACAAACTTCCCTTAATATTACTCCAGAATAGGATCAGATTAATTTAACTCGATCTTGGGCCCCTGCCGATGCTTTTGCAGATCGAGTTAAATGTGTCTTTTTAGTAAAGTTTTCATAAGAGAACTTTTGAAATAAAACACAGCTTCTGTAAAAGGTCAAAGAAACTGATGATCTCAACTGTTGAGTAAACTTTTATATTTTTTCAATTTTATTTTCTGTTTTTTAATCACAGAAAGAAAGGCCTAGTGATAAACCTCTCCTCAGAAGTAGGGAACCGTCCTTATCCAATGTCAGTCATATCCAGTTCTTCCAAGGTACGTAAAGAGGCTTCAAGTACCAGTGAAAATAAGAAACACTGTATAACCTGTGCCGTCAGTCTATGATAATACACAAAAAATGGCTTTAGTGCGCAATTGCTAACCGTTTTCTCTGTTTGCTTACACAGCGTTTTGTAAATTTATTTTCCCGAGGTCTCCATGCAGAATATAAGTCATTGGGAATCACCGTCCAGGTAAATATTCATAGGAACGTCCTATTTCCACTGCAATACTCAAGATCTTTTACTTTTTGCTTGGATTTCATACACAGTATTTCAATGGGCAAATAAACAAATTCAGGACCTCTGCCACATGAAAGCTTATATAATTTTTTGGAGAAACAGAGGTCAGACAAAATATATTGTTTAAAATGTAAAGACTAAGCTTAAGGGATTTTCTAATCATCGTGACCACTTAGGCATCTTCAAGATACAAAAATAGCCCCAGGTACACAAGTATCGAGCTCATTAGTTTATTAGGGCAATGTAACGCTTGATGCTGGTGTGCCCGGGCCTTTTTTAGATTGTGGTGGAGGGGATATCTCCTTGGCATGGTTGCACCTGGCAGCCATGAGGAGGACTTGAAGGTCAGGTTTGTGTTTCAGGCTGTTATGGTGGAGACTGTCCTCCCATTCTCTTGGCAGGAGTACACTCACAGGGTTATTCAAAGAGGATCGAAAAGTCACCGCACGTTCAGTGACTTTTCATTCTCTTCAATTCGGTGCAACATGGTGATCCCATTTCGGCGACCCTGTGGTGTATTCAGCAAGCACCACAGGTCTGTGGTAGAGAAGGGAAAAGCCGCCGCAAACCTGCTGAACACTCACCACAATACCCGGCGAACATATACCAAAACCCGCAAAAACATCTGGATTAACCACGCCGGAGAAACCCGAGCAGCCGCCGATCACAGCGCAGAGCAGCCGCCGGAAAAATTCGACACCGCAGACGAATGGAGTGAAAAAATAAAACGTACGCTTGAATGTTTGAAAAGTGAAACGCTGTTTGCAAAGAAACTACTGAGCGAAAATGTATGGAATTTACACATAAGATCCAATGAATGATAATAAAAAGGGCGGTTACAAAAAAAAAGAACGATTTAAAAAAACCAAAGAAAACAATATGCCTAAAAGATGCTAAAACATCTTTACATAAACTGACTTTTTACTGCAGAATATTATAATCAACAGTTTATTAGTAAGGATGAGCTGTTCGGTTCGATCAGTTCAGAGTTCGATTCGAACTTTGGTCGTTCGAAAGTTCGCTAACTTCAAACTTTTTGGGTGTGTTCGGTTCGAGTTCGGAAAAAAAAAAGAAATTTTGAAAAAAGTATAAAAAATGCTTAAAAAATACTAAAAAATCTAGAAGTAAAGAGACTCTTTACTGCAGAATATTATAAGAAACGGTTTATTAGATATTGAATTAAAAACTAATGTGTACGTGCAAAGATTCTCACCTCTAAATGACCTGTGTTTCTCAAACGGTAAACACCAGGTTTTTTTTGTCTGGTGTAATGAATTTGATACATTGTATGTAGAATGAAGGTGTGTGGTGTCTGCTTCTGTTCTGAGTGAGAAGTGTTAATTTTCCTCCTAAAACTGCTTCTAATATGCTGCATTTAACTGGTGTGTGAAAAAAACCAAAATTTCCTCATTGCTCATTTTAACATCTAAAGCAATGTTATTTTTCACCTCAGGATTAAACATTCACAGGGTTATTCAGAGAGCGGTGAAAAGCAGGAGAATAACTGGAGAAGTGAAAATTCTAGGTCAAAATAGCCAAACCATAAAAATTCTCCCATTTATCTCACTTTCCAAATCAGCTATTTTGACCTAGAATTTTCACTTCTCCAGTCATTCTCCTGAGTTTCACCTCTCTCTGAATAACCCTGTTAGTCATAAAACACAATCAGCCACAATACTCAGCCACTAATTGGGTTAGTCAAGACTCATGGGAAATGTAGTTCAAAAACAACTGGATGGCCAAGGTTGCTGCACCTCTGAATTATAAACATACAGGGTTATCCAAAGAGATCCGAATGGCTGGAGAAAGGTAACCGAACGCTGAAAATCAGCGTTCGGTTACCTTTCTTGGCCATTTGGCTATCCAGAGAGCAAACAGTTTTTCTAATTTATTCACTGCCCTCTTCTTCGTTGTCGGCTTTTTCCGGCGGCTTCACTGCATGTTATCCGTGGTTTTCGGCGGGTTAATCCAGATGTTTTTGCAGGTTTTCGGCGTGCATTCGCCGGGTGTTTGTGGTTAGTTTTCATTGGGTTTGCAGCAGCCTTTCCCTGCAATTCGGGGGCCCTGTGGTGCTTGCTGAATACACCGCAGGGTCGCCGAAATGGGATCGGCAAAAGGAACCGAATTGAAGAGAACGAAAAGTCACCGAACGTGCGGTGACTTTTCGATTCTCTTTGAATTACCCTGTGAGATTGCCGAAGCGCACCGAAATTTCGGTGCTCTTCGAATAACCCCTTTAATATATAGTAGAAATGATGAGGGGGTGGATGTTTTACAAAATGTTCATCATCATTAGACTTGTGCATTCGTTTTAGTACTAAAACGATTTAGTCAGAATTTTGGGATAATTTAGTTTTAGTATGACTCAAGAGAAACGAAACTGCTCAGTACAAAAAAATTAAAGAAACTAAAATAAAATGCACTACATTTTAGTTTCAGTCCTTTTTGTGATATTACATTGATGAGTGAAGGAGACCAGCAATGAAGAGCGCAACATCGCAACATCCGAAGATCTGCACCCTCCACATGCCAATGTAGTAGGATGTTCTATACAGAGAGGGGCATTAATTAATGCAGGAGGATGTTCTATACATTATACAGAGAGGGGTATTAATGCAGGAGGATGTTATATACATTATACAGAGAAAGGTATAAATTGAGGAGGATGTTCTATACAGAGAGGGACATTAATTAATTCAGGAGGATGTTCTATATATTATACAGAGAGGGGTATTAATTAATGCAGGTGGATGTTGTATACATTATACAGATACGGGTATTAATTAATGCAGGTGGATGTTCTAAACATAATACAGAGAGGATCCTTTTTTCAGCCCTTTAAATCCAGTGGCTGTGAGCGCTGAGATCGGCTGCTTGTTACATTATCTCTCAGTACAATGTATCAGGCTCAGTTGTTACAAAAACTGACCGTAACAGTGCTCAGAGTTTCAGTAAAACAAGGAAATAATATTGTTCTAACCTCTTATATATAAAAATATTATTTACTAGTTTTACTGAAACTGAGCGCTGTGATGAGCAGCAGTCAGTTACTGTAACAGCTTTGCCTGACACGGCAACAATGTTGGTGCTAACTTAACCAGAGCTGTTGTAAACTGACAACCTCCATAGGCTATAATGACTCTGGGAAGTTTACAACAGCTCTGGTTATGTTAGCACCAACTATGTAATATGGCCCACATTGTGCTGAGGGAGAGATACTGTAACAAGCAGCGATCTCAGCCCTCTGAGGAGCCACTACAATAGTAATTGTATCCATTGGTTTTTGGATGAATGAAATTAGTTTTCATACTAAAGAACTGAAAACGAATTTCTTTAGTAACTAAATAAATTGCATTTTAGGACTAATCCATTAGTTCAAAATGAAATTTTGTGCTGTGCACATGTCTAATCATCATCAGATAAAACCCTCCAGTGCAAATGGTAAAAGCAAATGCTACTAAGCAAAAAAAGAATATTTGTGCACGAAGATAAAGATATAAAAAGGTATGGAGTGGGTCTGTTTTGTGTTATGTTCAGTTCCTACCAATATTCCATTGAATTTTTCTTAAATTCAGCAATGGGAAAAATTACATATCACCTTGACACTCTCTCCGCATTGTTTTCATATTTGTCATTGTTTGGAAATCGGAATCAAATTAAATGGGGGAATAAAATAGTTTTGGTATAATATTGCCTCGAAAAGAAGCTTGGGCCTTGTTCATAACTCCACGGTGTTACAATATTAAATCATATATTAAAGTTAAATATTAAAGATTCTAATATCAGGTATTCTAAATCTGTGACCTGAAATTTTCTAATATTATACGTTTAAGCACTGCAGTGCCGGTATCGGCATCAGAAACAACTACTGGGCAGAGTTACTTTCAACACTTTGGGTCCTATTACATTCTTCACGCATACGTTTGCGCAAGCGCAAAAACGTATTAACGCGAGGGGCAAAACCCTTTGCGCTGAACGTCATATTACAATGTAAGCGCAACAAACGCGCGTATACGTCTACCACGGGTGAACCCGCGCAAACGCCGCGCGAGCTTACTGTACGTCGCGAATCCTATACTTACCATTGTGAGCGCAAATGCGTTTGTGCCCTGGTACGTGGATGGTATTACAATCTATGCGCAGTTTGTAACGCACAGCCTTTGCGCGCATAATTTTAGCAACTCTTAAAAGCTGGTGTTAATGGCAAATTCTATCAACCTGGCCGAAACCAAATACACCAGCCCAAAAAAAAAAAAGCAGCAAAGTATAGTTACACATTCTACACATATCAAACCAATAAATTTGAGAAGTTGTATGTGCTTTTTTATTGATGCAGCATATATACTCAGATTGATTTTGACAGGCGCAAAAACTTAATGTGAGACAATTGTGGTTCTTAATTCTGATTGGCTGAATCGCGTAAAAAAAACAATCCGCACACTGATTTCTGCACGCATTTTTGCGTGTCCGTTTTACGCTCATTATTGCTCGACGGATGAAAAAATGCGCGAGGATTGTAATTCCAGCGTTGATTTACGCTCGTTAACGTTTAATGCTGGGTGCACAAATTCACGCGTTGCGCGAGCGTTTTTGCGTGAAGAATGTAATAAGGCCCTTTTATGTTGTTTTGTGTTTGCGTCCTTCATGATCTGGATCAGGTTTTAAATTTCATATGTGAAAGAGTTCTATTAAAAGTTACGTTTTATATTCTAATCGGTACAGTGTCACTGTGGTTTGCTGATTCACTTCAGATGACCAGCTATTTATATAGACTAGAGTGAACCCCTTTTTGATCTGTTACCATAAAATATATATTCATTATTTTTCACCTTTTTGTATAATATTTATGTTACATTACACTATATTCATCTAGTGGCTATCTTCAATATCAGGCTGATCAAAAAAGGAGACTTTATAGTGGAAACAGGATGATTTGAAAAAATCTGAAAAATGAATGGAATTAAATTACCCCAGGAAATGTTATGTATCTGTGCTGACTGCTCCGACTTGGATTAAATATTTGTTTATTTTAGTTTGCTCACATTTTCCAGCTCCTCCTGATGACTTTTTGTTTCTTTTGCAGTGTGTGATGCCGCTATTTGTTTCAACAGACATGACTCACAATTTGGGAACAAACATCTTTGTTAAGTCTGCAAGTGACTACGCCAGGGATGCCTTAAACACTGTGGGTTACACAAACAGGACCAGTGGCTGTCTGTCTCACGCCCTGCAGGTATTTGTCTTTGTGTATAAGACTTCTGACAGTTCAACTATACAGTATATATTTACTAGAGATGTGCACGCATTTTTTTTTCGTTTTGTTTCGTTACGTTTGGTTTTTCAAAAGTTTAGTTTCGGGTCGTTTCGACCCATTTTTGTTTTGGCTCCTTGTTTCGCATCGATTTTTGTTTTGTGAAATTGGGGAATTTCGGTCTTTCGGATCGTCTGTTCTCTTCATTTCAAAGGGTCCATTTCAATTTGACTTTAGACGTATGGTATTTTGGATGCTCTGATATTTCGATCGATACGGTAATCCTGCCGATTCGTTCCTTCGGACGTTTGTTTTTTATGAAAGATCCTTTTTTTCTTATGAATATGCATTGCACAACTTTATTTAGACTGGGGATTTAGGGAAAAGCTAATTAAATATTTAAAATAAATATATTATTGATGCAGAAAGAAAGCACTGGCGAAGTGAAAAAAGTGACTGACGATATGAAATTATGAAATCCGCAACGGAACCGAAACAGACACGAAACGATACGAAAATACGTTGTCCAAAATGAAACGAAACAGAACTGAAATCGCAAATAGAAGGAAAATGACTTGCGATTTTACAAATTTAATGTCCATACGAAATAACAAATTTTTTTCGTTTCGTATTGGGAAATATTTCGGATGGTGTGGATTTCGTTGCCGGTCCGGTTCGGAACATCGGACGAATCCGAAGCACCGAATTGGCCTGTTTCGTGAGAAAAACGAATCGGTACAAAACTAAACGCACATCCCTAATATTTACAGTGTGTATACATTAGATAGGCTGTGTTAGTCCAGATGCCAAAATCTCGAGTATAGCAGTACGCAGTGATACCTTTTTTATTGGACTAATGTTACATTTAAAAGATAAGCTTTCGGGAGTGTAATCTCTCCTCTATTCTATGATTTTGCTTAATATAGCTTCCAGACCTGAGGAAGTGAGGAGACTCTCGAAAGCTTGTCTTTTAAATGTAACGTTGGTCCAAGAAAAAAGGTATCACTACACACTGCTATACTCGTGATTTTTACATATATATATATATATATATATAGATAGATATTATAGACACATTAAACAGAAGATCAAGTCTAGAGAGTCAGTAGGGAGGGCTGTAAATGCACTTCCCTGATGTAATTGTTGATCAGATTCAAGACCCTATCCTAGCGCTTTACTTTCATTATGTCGCCTCCTGGTGGAAGCTGTGAAAAGCAGCGCAATGAAAAAAGTTTCAGAACTACAGCTCAAATTTTGACGCTGTGAATATAAGTCATATTCAACACGAAAAAATTACGCGCTTTTGTAGTTTTTCTCAGTGCAGATTAGCACCTTTCACGCATCACTTTTTTGATGGTGCGTTAGGTACAAAAACACTTGTGTTGGTAAAAGGTTAGAGTTGACCCTAAAACCAACTGATTCTGCTCCATTTATACTTAATTTTTAGACAGGAGATTCTGCTCCTTCTTTTGAGAAAATGATGGAAGTGTGTCTCTTCACATAAAATTCAACTTTTTCCCTGGGGTCTGAATGTAAGGAAAGTTTTTTGTAAACCTGGTAACTTTTTTTGGTCGTGTTGTTTGCAGCTGTATCCACAAGGTGGAGTCTTTTCCTTTGTATATCTATTCTAACAGCGCTGGCAACAGAAAGCTGCAAATGCCACATAATGGTGTAAACCAATAGCAATTTCCAGTTATCAATCTATTACCAGTGTGTCAACTTATAATATTAAGGAGCTGCTAATGGATACCAACATCCTGACGTGAAGTGTGCCAGCGCTGGCATCCTCACCTGCAGGCGTCCATAGGATTACAAAGAGTCATGCAAGAGATTACGTGTATGTGGAGGATCGTGCATCTGCTGCCTAAAAATGGAGCATAATCTGTTGGTTATGGGATAATGTTACCCATGACCATAAAATAACCTTAACAGTAACCCCAAAACTAGGAATTATTTTTTCTCAGTGTCCTTCTGCTTGTGGTGGGAGGTGGCAGCGGATCACACTGTCCTCTCCATCACAGGATCAAGGCTAATTATTTGATTGTTTAGCTTATTTTTTCCGGTATTAATTTCATGTAATTATACAAGTGGCTGGACTCATAATTGCAAAGGCTTGTTGTTATACTGTCAGTGTTGCTGCACTGCTTCTGGTGTCAATAGGTCTCCATGGAGTGCTACAAGATTTCTGTATGCTGGGAGAAGAAAATAAAATCATTTCCTCTCTTTTTTTTCAGAGTTACGCCGTGGCTTTACTACTGCCTGATTTAGTTCTTGAATTTGTGTTGTCACTGAAGATTGTAGAGGATTTCTATGACAAAATACAGGAAAAGGATGAGAAGAACAAGAAGAAATAAATAAATGATGTGACCACAGCACCAAAAGATAAAACTGCAGGAAGAAATGAACTAACCAAATATGCCAATATTAAACGGTGTTATCTTGTAATGTTTTATTCAGAAATCTGCTCGTCACCACTTTTTATGAATGCCGGGGGTCATTTAATCTCTGCTTGAAATAAACCATTAACCTACTATCAGTGTGTTATTATTATTTATGGAGCCAACGAGTTATAGCCCCATATATGATAAAACTACTAGAGATAATACAGTGAAATAAAATCAGAGTAGCAGCTGATGAAGCCATGATCTCTGGGTTTTGATTGGAGGAATACAGAAATGAAAACCCAAGTACACTGGGAGTATGCAAACTATGATACTTTAGCAGTGACAGCCCAATGCAAGATATTCATACAGGTAAAGCCGCAAAATAAGTAGACAATACATTGTGTGATAATCATGTAATCCATAAACGCATGAGGTATTCTATATACTCTCGCCAAAATCTAAACCAGGGATGTCAAATTCTGCCCCTGCAGATGTTTATGGCCTACAGTTCCCAGAATGTAATAGATGGCCATTGGATTATGGGAGTTGTAGTTCAGGTTTTAGGACAATGATCTAAATCAAACCTCGTGCTTTCCTCCATGAACAATACCTCCCCTCCTCCTGATCTTACTGACTTCCAAAAATGGTTCATCAAAATCCATCAAAGTCCCCCAAATCAGTGAAGAAAAAAGTGTCCATGCCTTCTGCCCCAGTTAGTCTGTTTCAATGTTATCATTAATGAAAAAAAATGAATCTATAGAAGCACAGCACAGGTGATATGATTTGCTGCTCAGTGATTGCAGGATTCAGTCTGCATTTCCCTAAGGTGATCCTTAAAACCTGACCTGTTAGAGGTACTTGAGGACAGGTTTGCGAAGCACCAGCTTAGAGTGATGACACACAGATACATATGAAACGTAAGTCTAGATGATGCTCACAGTTACTTTAAAGGTGCTAGACGGTTATCTGAATAATACATATCGGCCCCTATTACATTCTGCGCACAAATGCGCTCACGAAGCGCAATTTTTTTGCGCACCACAAAATGCGTTATCGCGTGAAAATGAACACGGTATTACGTTCCGAGCGGATTTTTTCAGCCTTCAAGTTTTCCCGTGCGCAAATCCGACACGCAATGAACGTTGCATGCAGGAATCAGAATTAAGAACCACCATTTTATAGGTTTCGGTTGTTGCGCCTGTCAAAGTCAATCTGCGTATCTGTGCTGCAGCAAAAAAAATTTGACAAATTATTACATTTTAATGTCTGGGTATGTGTAGAATGTGTAACTATACTGTGCTGTATTTTTTTTTCGTGCTGGTGTTTTTTGTTCCGGTCAGAACGTTCAGATTTGCAGTTAACACCAGGTTTTAAAAAAAGTTAAAATTATGCGCGCAAACGTCGTTCGTAGGAAGTTGCGCATCGATTGTAATACCATCCGCTTAACGCATTTGCGCTCATAATGTTAAGTATAGGATGCGTGCAGGAGCTTGCGCTCGTGCTGGGTTCGCGCAGGGTCACTCGCGTTGGACGTTAACGCGCATCGTTTGTGCGAACGTCATAATAGGACGTTATGCGCTAATGTTTTTTTCCTCACGCAAATGCGCATTTGCGTGCACGCAAATGCGCTGCGCGAAGAGTGTAATAGGGGCCATAGAATGACAGTTACATAATGCTTATAATTACGCACACATTGTATACCATACATGTAACTCCGGGATCAGCAGGCCCTCCAGATGTTTTGGAACTACATCTCCCACGATGCTCAGCAGCTCATGAGAAATTAATGTCCATAACATCTGAGGTTCGACTTCACCCACAATGCATCACAATGGACCACAATGCACTTTTCCACTGGCCTGAAGCTTGTAATTGGCTACAGCCTTGCACCTGACCACAGGTCAGGTGCAAGACTATGCCAATCACGGCTCATAGTCCTGATTGGGCAAATTATTCCCCCAGCACACTATATAAGGCTTCACACAGCCCCCAGCACGTGTTTTTTGAGAGGAGATTGTTCTGTTAGTGTGTCTTCTCAGTGCCAGCAGCTATTGGGGGGGGGTCTCACTTCTGCAAGATATCTGGGAATTGTTGTAATCTGTGTGTTCTCACTGCCAGCAGCTACTGGGGGGGTCTCACTTCTACAAGATATCTGGGAATTGTTGTAATCTGTGTGTTCTCACTGCCAGCAGCTATTGGGGGGTCTCACGTCTACAAGATATCTGGAAATTGTTGTAATCTGTGTGTGTTCTCACTGCCAGCAGCTATTGGGGGGTCTCACTTCTACAAGATATCTGGGAATTGTAATCTGTGTCTTGTCACTGCCACTCATCAGGGGGTCTCACTGATTTATAGGAGGTTCCTGGGAATTGTAATCTGTGTCTTGTCACTGCCACCCATCAGGGGGTCTCACTGATTTATAGGAGGTTCCTGGGAATTGTAATTTGTGTCTTGTTACTGCCACCCATCAGGGGGTCTCACTAATTTATAGGAGGTTCCTGGGATTTGTAATCTGTGTCTTCTCACTGCCAGCTATCAAGGGGTCCCACATACTTCTAGCAGATATCTGGGAATTGTAATTTGTGTCTTGTCACTGCCACCCATGAGGGGGTCTCACAGACTTGTAGCAGATATCTGGGAATTATAACCTGTGTCTTGTCACTGCCACCCATCAGGGGGGTCTCACTGATTTATAGGTGGTTTCTGGGAATTTTAATCTGTGTCTTGTCACTGGCTGCCAGCTATCAGGGTGTCTCACTGAGTTATACCAGAGTTCTGGAAATCTTTAATCTAGATAACACCGTTGAATCAGAGTTCTGTATATAGAAACATAGAAAAATGTCGGCAGATAAGAACCTTTCGGCCCATCTAGTCTGCCCAATTACATGGATACTTAACCTGGATTTATCTTTTGTTTAGGATAGCCTTATGACTATCCCATGCTTGCTTAAATTCATTATATCTTTAATCTATATATCACTCACCATGTCAGAAAGACCAAAAAGGACAGGCAGACGCTCCCAGACACAGATAAGAGGACAAGCAGCCTCTATGTCGGGAGGCTGTGCCTCTGCTCGTCGTGGACGTGGTGCATCCTCTGCAGGGGCACGCTTGTCCTTTCTAACTGGTGCTGGCCATCTTAAGCAGCAGCAACATACAGAGGATTTGTAGGATTGGCTAACCAGGCCATCCAAGTCCTCTGCCAGCCAGGCTTGTAGTGGTTTACAGTCCACCTCAGCTGCCAAAAAATCTAATTCAGCCTCCATGTCCACAGCTACTCCTGCCGTAGCCTCACTATCACACACGGAGGAGTCAGCTGAATTGTTTGACTTCAATGACAGTGATGTGCTGCTTGAGGATGTGCAGCAACTACAGTGCTCTGATTCAAACTCTGAGGTTGAGGAAGGGAGTATAATCAACCTAGAGGAAGGGGTGCCAGTGACACACAAATAACTGGCACTCATGTTGCCCCAGCAGCTGCAGCATACTGCCAATTTGGCTCCAGTGATGAAGAGATAAGGGGTGATGACGATGATAAGGTCACTGACTCCACCTGGGTGCCTGATCGAACAGAGGAGTCAAGAGAGGAGGAGGCACAACAAAAACGAGACAGAACATCCTCTATGACCAACCGTAGCCAGTCCAAGGCATCAGAAGTCACAGCTGCTCAGGTGCAGAGCGCTGTTGTCTCAAAGCACATGTACAGGAAGTCTGCTGTCTGGGAGTTCTTTAAGAAATGTGCAGCAGACCGCACCGTTACTATTTGTAATCTATGTCAGATGAGGATCAAGCGTGGGAAAGACATCACCCGCTTGGGTACCACGTGCTTGAGGCGACATATGACCACCTGCCACGCATCCCGTTGGCACAACACTTTGCATAGGTGCTCCTCCTCCTCATCTGTCTCTACCCCCACTATATGTCCTGCCATGTCATTGCTTACAACCTCCACTGACAGGGATGATGCTACAGTAAAGGGTGTACCAGGTCCTTCCTCAGAATGTGACAGCATCCCATCAGCTGAAGATTTATGCAGTCAGATTACGTTGCCCCAGCTGCTGCAGCATAAGAAAAAATACACAATACCTCAGAGGGGTTACGCTGTGAAGGCACTAGCTGGCACCAAATGCCTAATATTTGGGTGCACTGCCACTGATGCCTATACCAGATTCATATCATTTTAATATTGGACCGCAGGGTCCAACCCTGCACTCTTCCACAACACCACAGAGGGGTTACGGTGTGATGGCACTGTTGCCGACACTAAAGGCCCAATTTTAAAGCACCTATTGTTACTTTCATCCAAAGCCTGCATAAGTTTCACCATAATTTAGCCAAAAAATCACTAAACTTGTTCTGCATGTCCTACAATGTCTCCTCTTTTCATACAGGCTGCCACCCTAAGCAGTTGTTTATGAATAGATTAAAGGAAAACCATTTACAGTCATTTGAAATGTCATTTTTTTGTTTTTAAATGTTTCTATACATCCTACAAATCCGCCACTTCACTGGCAGGTTATGGGGACCTCCTAGGCACTATATTTGAAGGAATTTTTCGTTTTTACTCTTAACCTTTATTTCATGGAAAACTCACTGTTTCCTTTTTTTTTACTTTTTGTCCTTGTTTCCTGTCCCCCCAGGGCACTACCCAGACCCCATACACCTTTTATCGCAAATATCTTGCATATATGCCCTCTTGGAGGGCACTCTAAAAATCGAACTTTAGAGTCCCATTGACTTGCATTGAGTTCGGTTCGTGTTCGAACTCGAACTTTTGAAATTGTTCGAGTTCGCATGCGAAACCGAACACAGAGGTGTTCAGCTCATCACTAATTGGAGTTATAATGCAGAGTGAAGTGAGTTATAGTGTAGACAGAGTGACAGGAATTATAGTGCAGTGACGGGAGTTATATTGCAGATAGAGTGATGGGAGTTATAGTGCAGACAGAGTGATGGAGGTGATGGAGATATGGAAGTGAATTGAACACAATTTAAGCAATGTGGCATGAATGTGGGCATAACATAATTTAGGCACTGGGCCAAAATTAAGTTTTGCCCACATCCGTGCCAGATTGCCTACATTGTGTTTTGCCCAAATGTCCTCATACTGCTTCTCAGCCAAGAGAAAGAATGGTGGGTTTATATTTATACCCTTATCAAAAAACATTTCCACATGCCGTGACTTGGCAGGTGGGCTTAACACTCTAATGTCCATTATGGTAAACTAAAACCTCAGTTTTTTCATATGGAGCCATAGGGGTGAGCGCAATGACAACCATTTTCGTGTTATGTTTCACACAATAATAGTGTTTCCCCAATAGGGTAGACAATATATGTGTAGTGGAATCCCACACCCTATTACATGGACTAATATTAGCCTTTTATCCTCCTTCCGCAGATAGTATTAGGATAACCACTATTCTTGGATACATACATGTGGGAAGAGAAACAGAAATACAAAAGCAATCAATGACAGAACAGTAGAATATCTCAGCAAAGTGACCACTCACGTGGGTCAGAGCCTAATGAAGTAAGTCTTAATACATCAGCATTGGGTCCATTCCCGGATGACCCCTTCCCTTCCCTTGGCACATACTGGAATGCTTGAAAACAAGAGAAAAAAAGAAACGAACCATAGTGTGACTCCACCTGATACAATGCGATGTAATAAGCTTACAAGTGTTAAATAAATAATAATCAAATCAATTTTCCTATTCATATTTACCAGATAAGCAAGTTAAATCTCTGCTGCTGTTGTCGGTCCGTTTCATATATAAAAACTTATCGCAGCACTTACATTGGCCGCCAACAGGAGAGCAAGGAGAAAGGACAACCACACACGATATGCAGGTCTATTCAAAGAAAGGTGAACCTCAGGAGAATGACTGGAGAAGTGAAAATTCTAGATCAAAATAGCCAAACCAGAAAAATTCTCCCATTTATCTCAGTTTCCAAATCAACTATTTGGTCTACATTGTTCTCTTCTCCTGCCAATTCTCCTGGTTTTCGCCTTTCTCTGAATAACCCTGATAGAGTAGAATTGCTCTCAGCAAAAGTCTGTTTATCAGTCTCTAATATAGACCAAAAAGGGTGTGGTACAACAGCCAATCATCAAACAGATCCCCTCAGAGTTAAAATGGCGCAGATACATGTGCCACGTCAGTGATGGATAAACTTAATCACATATGGATTACATTTTAACTTTTGGAATAACAGAAACATTCCTAAGCCGCCCAAAATCACATGTCATAGAAGGGTGGAGGGAGAACTTATACCTTAGCCCCTCTGTATGCATTTCAAACTAAATGGGGCATGTATTTGAATCCCCATATTTATATATTCATACAGGAAACTAACCCCTTAGGGACCACTGACGTACTATGTACGTCCTGCCCACAGGTCTCCCTTAGACCCGTGGATGTACATAGCACGTCAGCGGCGCCTAACCTCCCTCCCGCCCGATACTTACCTCCCTCACTGGATCCCTCACAGATCTGGCAGGGCGGAAGCCTGCCCCCGTGATCTAGATGGGCCGGCGAGCTCGATGATGTCACCACGCTGCGTGGTGACATCATCAGCAGGCGCCCCCATTGAAATCAATGGAGGGGAGGGTTGGCTCCTTCAGAGCTCTCTATCTCCCCAACCATTGATGATAGAGAGATGCAAGTTGCACCTCTGGAAAGGGGAGAGTCTCCACTTTTTAGCGGTGTACTGCATTAATGGTTTTGCTGCCGGATCACGATTCAAACCTGGAAGGGGCTGACATCTTGGATGTCAGCCAAGCCTCAAGGTCACCCCCCACCCTCTGACATCCTCACCATATGTGTATGAGTATGTCAGTGGGCCAGTTAACCCCCTAGCTGCCATGTGGAGATAAAGGGATCCAAAGGAAAATTTATATATTTTTTTTATTATTTTTTGTCTGGGGGGGTTTAGTTAAATAGTACCTAGGCTGTCATCTAAAAATAATTAGCATAGGTTAACACATAGGTTAACTGGCTCAGCAGTGAAGGGGTTAAAAAGCAAAAACATGTAAAAATTGGGTATTTCTATTCTCGGGACAAAATTTTGAAACTATTTAGCCAGGGTCTTTTTTGGTGGTTGTAGATTTTGGGCATTAAATTACGAAAAAGTGTGTTTTTACCATTTTTAAATCATATTTCATATTTTTTATATAGTAAATTATTTGATATAATGGTATTTTTAGAAAGTCCATTTAATGGCGGGAAAAACGGTGTATAATATGTGTGGGCTGAATAAACAAGTAAGAGGAAAATTTGACCTAAACACTAAGACCGCAGAAACGTAAAAAAAAACAGCAGCGGTCACTAAAGGTCGGATTTGTGTAAAACCGCCCGGTCACTAAGGGGTGAAAAGATAATTCTTTTTACAATATGGATCAACTCATGTGGTTGTGAGTCTACTAGAGAAATTGCTGGCTCCATATACAGTTGTCTGCGGTACTATTTGTGAAGGGTGCAACAATCCCCTAGCTTCCAGAATAGGAGCAGACCACGTAAAATGAATACATATTTTTAATAAATAAAACAATAATTCTCCATACAACCAAAACTAGTTAAATGCATAGCGCTTCATCAGTTGGTTCTAAAATACTATCTGCAGAAGGGGGATAAAAGGGTAATATTAGTCCATGTAATAGGGTGTGGGATTCCACTACATGTAATTATCTACCCTATTGGGGAAACACTATTATTGTATGGTCACATTATTTATACGCCTGTACTATTCTACCCCATTTCTATGTTCTTTTTCATGTCTGTACCCTAATGAGAGTGGGTTCTTGGTTAGAACCGGTTGGGATATAAGGCACTCTCCACTTTTTTCTTCTGTCATTGTTCTATTTTATTGAGAGTGATTAGTGGGAATGCACTCTTAGGATATAGCAGCCTTGTCTCTTTTTCCCTGTGATATTTCCAGATTTTTCAGCTATATTTACCGTCTCAGCACCCCTTTGGTTACATTTATGGATTAAAATGAATGGTTGCTTAAGTGAGGATATAAATAACCATATTTTTTGGATTAGTTAATTGTATTAACTAATGTGATGTTATTTTATTGCAGATACTTGTCAACGAGCGTCATTTAAAACTCTAGGGTATTCTTTTAGAATTTCTGAAATCGCCATAGGACAGATTGTTCAAGAGGCTTGCCAAGCTATTTGGGACAACTTGCAGCCGCAACACTTGCCATTTCTAAAACACAAGGAGATGAAGGCTATTATAGATGGCTTCTGGAAAAAGTGGTGTTTTCCTAATTGTGTGGGTTTTGATGGAAAACATATCCACATCCTGAATCCCCAGCAATCGGGCAGCATGTATAGGGACTCATAAACTGTTTTTCTCTATAGTCCACATAAGCGGCTGCTGGGCCTGATTATAAATTCATTGGCATTGACATCGGCACATATGGCAACGAGAGTGATGCTGGGATTTTCAGCCATTCAAATCTGTCCAGGAAGCTTGACCAAGGAGTGTTGGGCATGCGCAAAAACAATGCCCTACCTGGAACAAACATAATGGACTCCCACACGTTCTGTTGGGTGACGAAGCCTACTGACTGAAATCCTATCTCATGAGGCATTACCGAGACTCGGACCAATTGAAACTGTTTTCAGTGGAAGCCTATCCAGAGCACAACAAGTTGTGGAATGCGCATTTGTAATCATGACCAGTAAATGGCAAATTTTATAGAAGGCCATAAAAGTAAATCTAGCATGTACTTGCTGCTTAATATCGTTATTGACAAAGAAGGGGAGGAGCAAGCTGCAACTTTCAATACAAAGCAAACACTGTGCGAAAGAAGATCTGCTTCACTTGATGAAAATAGGCGTGTCACTCCTGCCATCAACAGCTGGGACAAATTAAAATAATTTTTTTGCACTGATGAATTATTAACCTGGTTTGGGATTGTTTTTGTTGCCTTCTTTATTGTTTATTAGATTTATATTGTTATTAATAAATTCAAAATTTATGTTTATGAAAGTTAACATGTTAATACATTTGTCCTTTTCAAACATTCAACTGTATGAATGAATTATTGGATCGTAAATGGAAGAGGGTTGAATCTCCTCTGTGTTGCGGAAATAGTTGGACGACTACAGACAACTACAGATGACTTCTTAGCCACACGATTACAGACCCAGTGGACGAGCGGCCTTAGGCTGGCCGTCCACTGGGTAGGTAGTCAGATGATCGGATGACTGACTTGGTAGTCTGCCTATGGACAACGCCGTCGGCTGATCAAGGTCGTTCACTGGAAGCATCTGTGGACATCCCAGGTCGGTCAATGGATAGCCCCCAAATGAAAAAAACAAAACCCCGCTGCGGGAAAAAAAACCTCATCCTTGGTGCTGAAACTGGGTTTCAGCACCAAGGACAGCCCTATCCAGCGCAGACGAAGGTGAAAAAAATAAGCGGTTGAATAAAAAAAAGACACTCAATAAAAACATTTTTTACATTGAATCCTATGGGTCTAGATGAATCACTTCTCTAATGGGGCAATTTCCCTGCCATGGCACAGCAGTTTAACAATACATTTATCTTTTTTTCAGGTTTCCCTGCTGTGGTCCTTGTAGTTTAGCTATACAATTCATCTTTTTCATGTAAATTGTATAATATCGTCCTGGCATCTTCCTATAAATCCCATTGTAATGGGAAAGATCACTAGTCTGTTGTAGCAAAAAATCATCTGAAGTCGTCTGATGATGGTCGTAGGCAGTGGAAGAGGGCTGCTTCACCTCCATGTTGTGGGATTGGTCAAACGACTTCAGACGATATTGAATGATCACACCATCGCACACAGACCCAGTGCACAGGCAGTCTAATGTTCGATTTCCTATTGTGCTACAGTTCGGTCACAGATTACTTCTAGTGTAACGTGTAGGTGCAATGATTGCAGAAGATGGAATGTGTGGCTGACCAAAGACATAGCAAAAATACTAAAATTGCTTGTGTCCTTAAGTACCTATAAAATTATCTGAAGCTAAGTTACTAAGGGGTTAATCCCCTGATTCTTATTGTAAAGCATTAAGAAACTATTGGTGCCATATAAATTATGATAATAATAATGTTGCTTGTTAACGATGCCTCAACATGTATTTATGTATATGCACTGGTGTATTTTGGCCTAGGCCGACTAGGCCCAGGCCTAGGGCGGCACTTTCCAGGGGGCGGCCCGCACTGGGTGGCCCCACCCCTAAAAAAAAAACATTCAAGATAGGCAGATGCGCAATAGGGAATTCAATTTGTGGCTTCGGGTATGGTGTCGGGAGCAAGGATTTGGCTTTGTGTCCCATGATAGCTCTAATTGGAGCAGAAAGGAACTGTATAAAAAAGATGGTTTGCATCTTACTCATAGGGGAACATATGTTCTCAGTGAGAAGTTCAAAGGTTTCACAAAGGAATATTTAAACTAGGAGGGGGGGACAAAAGGGTAAAAAACAATCTGCCCGATTGTCCCCCAAAACTAAATCGGAGGGTGCAAGCAACATGCAAGGTAAAAAATGACAAGCTCAGAGTCGTGTCTATAAATGCTCGCAGTTTAGTCAATAAAATCAATGAACTGGAGGCAATGTTGGCAGCTGAAAAAGTAGATTTAGTGGCGGTTACTGAGACATGGTTCAGTGAGAAAAATAACTGCGACATAACAATACCGGGGTACTCTATATATAGAAAGGACAGAGAAGGTAGGAAAGGAGGAGGAGTGGCCTTGTCTGTGAAAAACAACATAAAAACGAACCAAATAAAAGTGAGCGAGGTGAACATAGAGTCAGTTTGGGTTACGCTAACATTTGGCAATCATACAGTAGCTCGTGTAGGTGTGATCTATAGACCCCCTGGACAAGTAGAAGAGCTAGATAATCTGATGGTTGAGGAAATAGCCAAAATGGCAATGAAGGTGGAAGTTATTATCATGGGGGACTTTAATCTTCCTGATGTGAACTGGAAAACCAAAATAGCTGGGTGCACCAGGAGTACAAATATTCTAAACTCCCTACTGGGATTATCTCTAACACAAGTAGTTGAGGAGCCGACCCGTAAAGAGGCCATATCGGATTTAATACTCACAAATGGAGGTTTGGTATCGGACGTTGTTGTAGGTGAAAATTTGGGATCTAGTGATCACCAGTCAGTGTGGTTTAATATAAGAACAGGGATGGAGCCGCCCCACTCCAAAACAAAAGTTTTAGACTTTAAAAAAAACAGATTTTTCTAAAATGAGATTTTGTGTGAAGGAGTCATTATCAGACTGGAGGAGTTTAAAGGGAGTCCAGGAGAAATGGGATTATTTAAAGGAAGCATTATTGAAGGCCACAGGAAATTGCATGTTAGCAAAAACAAAAAAGGGAAGAAACCACTGTGGTACTCTGCAGAAGTGGCCAAAATAGTGAAGAACAAAAAGATAGCATTCAATAATTATAAAAAAACTCAGAGTGAAGAAGACAGGCAAACCTATAAAATTATGCAGAAAGAGGCAAAGCAATTTATAAGAGCTTCCAAAGCACACGCAGAAGAGAAAATAGCTCAGTCAGTAAAAAAGGGGGACAAAACATTTTTTAGATACATAAACGAGAAAAGAAAAGTAAAACAAGGATTAGTTAGAGTAAAAACAAAGGAAGGAAAGTATGTAGAAGAGGATAAAAGTCTCGCTGACTGCCTCAATGAATATTTTTGTTCAGTCTTTGCAGAAGAAAAGGAAGGAAAGGGACCTCAGTTAGGAGAGAACACTAAGAGACATTTACATATGAGTTTACAGAGGAGGAGGTTCTACAGCAGCTGTCTAAAGTAAAGACAAATAAGTCAATGGGGCCTGATGGGATCCACCCTAAATTATTAAAAGAGCTCAGTGATATAATAGCAAAACCGTTAACAGATTTATTTAACCAATCATTGTTAACGGGAGTCGTCCCAGAAGACTGGAAATTAGCAAATGTTGTGCCCATTTACAAGAAGGGTAGTAGGGAGGAATCGGGGAACTATAGGCCAGTTAGTCTTATGTCAGTAGTGGGGAAATTAATGGAAACCATGTTAAAGGAAAGGATTGTTGAACATCTAAAAACACATAGATTACAGGATCAGAAACAACATGGGTTTACCTCAGGGAGATCATGCCAAACTAATCTTATTGATTTTTTTGATTGGGTAACAAAAATAATAGACACAGGTGGTGCAGTAGACATTGCTTATTTAGATTTCAGTAAGGCTTTTGATACTGTTCCGCATAGAAGGCTTATCAATAAATTGCAATCTTTGAGCTTGGATTCCAATATTGTTGAATGGATTAGGCAGTGGCTGAGTGACAGGCAACAGAGGGTTGTGGTAAATGGAGTTTATTCGGCGCAAGGTCTTGTTACCAGTGGGGTACCTCAGGGGTCAGTACTTGGACCCATTCTATTTAATATTTTTATTAGTGATATTGCAGAAGGTATTAATGGAAAAGTATGTCTTTTTGCTGATGACACAAAGATTTGCAACAGGGTTGACATTCCTGGAGGGATCAGCCAAATGACAAATGATTTAGGTAAACTAAAAAAATGGTCGGAGCTGTGGCAACTGAGTTTTAATGTGGATAAGTGCAAGATAATGCACCTGGGATCTAAAAACCCAAGGGCTGAATATAGAATATTTGATACAGTCCTAACCTCAACATCTGGGGAAAGGGATTTAGGGGTCATTATTTCAGAGGATCTAAGGGTAAGTAGTCAATGTAATAGAGCAGCAGGAAATGCTAGCAGAATGCTTGGTTGTGTAGGGAGAGGTATTAGCAGTAGGAAAAGGGAAGTGCTCATGCCACTGTACAGAGCACTGGTGAGACCTCACTTGGAGTACTGTGTGCAGTACTGAAGACCGTATCTCCAGAAGGATATAGACATCTTAGAGAGAGTTCAGAGAAGGGCTACTAAAATGGTGTACGGCTTGAAGGAGAAAAGTTACCAGGAAAGGCTTAATGATCTTAACATGTACAGCTTGGAAAAAAGACGAGACAGAGGAGATATGATAGAAACATTTAAATACGTAAAGGGAATCCACAAGGTAGAGGAAGGGAGTATATTTAAAAGGAAACAAAATAGCAAAACAAGAGGACATAGTCTTAGATTAGAGGGGCAAAGGTTTAAAAGTAACATCAGGAAGCATTATTTTACTGAGCGGGTGGTGGATACATGGAACAGTCTTCCAGTAGAAGTGGTAGAGGCCAAAACAGTAATTGAATTTAAGCAAGCATGGGATAGGCATAAGGCTATCCTAAACAAAAGATAAATCCAGGTAAAGTATCCATGTAATTGGGCAGACTAGATGGGCCGAAAGGTTCTTATCTGCCGACATTTTTCTATGTTTCTATGTTACTACTCACAGAGCACCGAAATGACGCCAACTTTTTGGTGTTCTGTAGTTCCCTGCATTTAGGAGAATAAAATTTCCCCACCCTGGCCTGCAGTGAATTCACCATTCACCGCAGGGTCCCCAAAGTGCATGGAGTCGGCCGCTGAATGCTGCCACCGCAAACCCGTGGCCTGCTGTTTTCAAGAGAACTACTGAACGAAAATGTCTGGAATTTACATATAAGATCCTATGATTGATAATAAAAAGTTCTGTTGCAGAAAAAAGAAAAACTGCTATTAAAAAAAGGGGGGGGGGAATTTTGCCCAAAAAAAACTGAAAAATGACTAAAAGGTACTAAAAAAAATCAATAAGTAAAGACTTTTTACTGCAGATTAAAATAATAAATTATTTATTAGATATTGCATAAAAACGGGAATATTTTTAACATTGAAACCTATGGGGTTCGCCTGAATAAACCTGCTGATTGAAACCACCGAACATCAGGGCATTTCACTGCCATTTCTCTGAGTCTCAGTACCACATGACTGGCTGAACCACGTGAAATGCACGCGCGCAGCTGCCCGCCCTTTCGTTAACACAGACTCTATTCTGGACTGAACACCCACCGGGAAGGGAATCAATGCTACAGTGCACCCTCTGACAGTGGCACCCCACTGCTGACAAGATGGCTCCACAGCATAATTGCTGTGTGCTCATATACACTCGGTTTGCTGGGAGTTTTATTGCAGTGGATTCTGATGCACTCATACACACTGCACATTGCATTGCTGGGAGTTTTATTGCAGTGGATTCTGATGCACTCATACACACCGCACATTGCATTGCTGGGAGTTTTATTGCTGTGGATTCTGATACGCTGACACACACCAAACATTGCATTGCTGGGAGTTTTATTGCTGTGGATTCTGTGATACACACTGCATATTACTGTGAGTTTTATTGCCCTGGAGCTCTGGGATACGCTCATACACACTGCACATTACTGTGAGTTTTATTGCTGTGCAGTTCTGTGATATGCTTATACACACTGCACATTTCTGTGGGTTTTATTGCTGTGCAGCTCTGATATGCTCATACACAGTGCCCATTTCTGGGGGTTTTATTGCTGTGCAGCTCTGTGATACGCTCATATGCAGTGCAATTTTCTGTGGATTTTATTGTTCAACCAATTAGAGCGGCTGTGATCCAGTATACTTGACATGCGTGGTTGTTCTTTGTAAAAATGCTTGAATTTAAACATTTCATAATTTTCTTTATCTCAATAGATACATTTGAAATGATATACAAAATATACAAGTAGGCACTTGGTATCCACTTTTAATATAAAGAGAGGAAAAGGCGGAGCTCTAAGAGGAAAAGGTGGAGCTTTAGGCTAGGGTCAGACGAACGCATTTTTCACGTTGTCCGTGAAAAAGTGCGTTCGAACGAATGGACGTATTTTTTCACGGAATACGCGATAGCGGTCATATGATGCGCATTTTCATCCGTGATTTTGTACGGATCATCAATAAAACCCTTTTGCGTCTGGACGTTATGTTGGCCGGACGTGTGCAGCGTCTGACGTCTCCCAATCACGCAAACACGCCGCTATGCGGCCGCAGCGCACTCTGTACGTCAGTAGTAGCGGTTTGACGTTCTCAAAAAAATGCGTTCGTTGCCCACTTGCGTTGCACGGACGAACTTTAATGCGGCCGTTCGTCGTATGTTCCCCGGCATTGGACGTCATTTGCTGCTAGCACGGCCGTGATTTCGTGCGCTAAACGCACGTGAAAAATGCGTTCGTCTGACCCTAGCCTAAAGAGGAAGGGTGGGGATTAACCAGGAAGAGGTGTGCCCTTGACAGGAAGGGGTGCGTCAAATTTAAATTAGGGGGTGCACGAGTTTAGTCAGGCCTAGGGCAGCACAAAACCTAAATACACCACTGTGTATATGACAGGTTTCTTTTCTTCTGTATTTACACCTCTAGCCGTGCATCACGTGACTCACATAAATAATGCACTTGACTGCTCCCGCCTGTGACCTTTATACTGTGACCAATTACACACCAACCAAGGACGACACACACTATCTAAATCGAGTGAAAAGATGGGCAAGGCTACATGTGTATTTATGATACTGAGAAAATACTCGAATGTCATTTTCTTTATTAACACACTTTAGCTGAATTTGGACTACCATCCTGTCAGCCTGTGCTGCTTTGTGAACAGTAGGCAACGGCCACAACGACAAGGGACACTACCATGTACATAAACTGTAACTGGATTACATGTGCATTACAAATAAAAACACCTTATAAAACACGTGCTGCTGTTTTTTTTCCCTTTTTTTTAAGTAATTGCATGGCCCTTGTTTCCTGTACTTTGTATCTTTGCACAGCTATATGATAAGCAGACACAGCAGTGGTTTCAGGATGTAAAAGTTTCTATACAAGGCTCGCTGTCACAGGGTGTGAGTGTGTTTTCCAACAGAAACCATGAGTGAAACACAGCCTGATGTCTACATTCAGGCATTTACTCTCTTTGGGATAGTGGTGGCATTTTACATTGCCCTGTCGCATGGATGGAAACTTCTTCGGGGCATAAGGAATTACATTTTGGCTGGGTGGTGGAGGACAAACTTGAGGAAGTATGGCAGTTGGGCAGGTAAGAAGGTAACATCACTGCTCTATAACTGTGGAGAGAGACTGTGGAGACACAGGCTCGATCCCGGCAAGAGCACCTCTCCAGTAAGTGTCCTTGGGCAAGACACCTAACGGTACATACTCGCTACCCAGGACATACTTGAAAACGAGAGAAATCTCAATGTATCCTTCCTGGTAAAATCCTTTCTCAAAAAAAACAAGGACTTAAAGATGTTATCTGCTAACAGGTGAATGGGTGTGGAATTACAGGGCAATTGAGTTAAAATACCTGAACTTTGGAAATATGGGCGTTTGATATCTTTTATTATTATTATCATCATTTATATAGCAGCAGCAGTTTCTGCAGCGCTTCAACTGTTTTAGAATAATATTCGGATTTCCCTTTCAATACTTTCCCAATCCAGTACTTAGGGGTTTATGCACTAAGCGCCAGAGGTGCAAAAAACAACTAAAATTGCCGGTATTGCTAGGGTTGCCAGATTGGCCATGTTTTCCTGGGCACATATTACTTTTTCACACAGAGGTGAGCACAGGGAAATGTGCGGCCCTGCAACATGTATAATTCACATGCTACAGGAAGGACATCGAGGCAGATCACCTTTTTGATTACCTGCAGCATATGGATTTCTCATGTTGCGGGGTTGCATTCTTCATGCACTGCTCATCAGCATGGATAAATTATATGTGTCCAGGAAAACATGGCCAATCTGGCAAACCTAGATATTGCAATGCTGAGAAATGCCGCCGCTTCTCAATCTATAATTCAAAAAGCAAAAAGAGAAGCTTTAGGCTAAGGTCAGACGAAAGCAGTTTTAACGTGCGTTTAGCCGCACGAAATCACGGCCGTGCTAGCAGCAAATGACGTCCAATGCCGGGGAACATACGACGAACGGCCGCACGAAAGTTCGTCCACACAACGCAAGTGGCAAACGAACGCATTTTCTCGAGAACGTCAAACCGCTACTACTGACGTACAGAGTGCGCTGCGGCCGCATAGCGGCGTGTTTGCGTGATTGGGAGACGTCAGACGCTGCACACGTCCGGCCAACATAATGTCCAGACGCAAAAAGGGTTTTATTGATGATCCGTACAAAATCACGGACGCAAATGCGCATCGTATGACCGCTATCGCGTATTCCGTGAAAAAATACGTCCATTCGTTCGAACGCACTTTTTCACGGACAACGTGAAAAATGCGTTCGTCTGACCCTAGCCTTACAGTGCAGCATCTCCATTTTCTGTCTGGGTTATAATTTTGAGAACCGCTGGAGTTTCTCTGCAATCTAATACCAGTATTTTTAGCTGGATTTTGCAAAGTCTGCAAACACCGTTGCTTAGTGAATAACCCTTTAGTGTTATTATTTTTTTTTTCTGTTCTCTTTTTTTTTTTAAAAAGAAAATGATCCTTCCGCAGGAAGTGTTAATATTTAACATCAGAAATATTCTGTGACTCTTTGTATTACTCCTCTGGTTAGTCTCCAGGATCACCATATTATCCTGCAGAGAACTTATACATATTGTTAGAACACCTCTGATATGCTGCCCTGCTATATGTATGATTGATATACGACAGGGAAACAGAGGATTTAGCAACCGGAGAACTCATTCGCTGTGTGCCCGAATAATGTTTTGTAATCACAGGGTGTAGTAGATCAGTGTTATACTTATCAACCACTACAGGGCATAGTTGTTTGTGTTACCTGTTTTCTGTTAATATAAATAGTGTTTCCGGGTCAGAGGTTGTTGTTGTCAGTTTCCTGAGTTGGAGTGCTGTGTCTGTACCAGCAAATAAAGAAAATAAGTTATTTATCCACAACCTGTCGCTGCATCATTCATATGAAGATATTACATAATTGGGGACGAGGATAAACCGGTGTGTATTGGGAGACTGTTATTTGAAGGTTCAGAGTCTACATAGCAGCTGAAGACAAGCACAAAAAACACAAAACAAAAAAGAACCTGCAGGAAAAAGAAGTCGTTTGCTGAGACAGGATGGCTGCAGTTGTGGGAAATGTGAGCCCCTTTGATTGTGAGTTGCAATCATGGGAGGAATACATAGAGATTTTGGAAAAAAAAATCAAGCAAATGAGATTACTGATGCCGGTAAGAAGAAATCTGTGTTATTAAGTGGAGTCGGTGCATCCACATACAGTTTGCTAAGAAGTTTGTTGTGTCCTGTGATGTCAGCTGAGAAATCGTATCAGGATCTTGTCATTGTGCTCAAGACCCATTATAATCCAAAACCAAATGAGATTGTGCAGAGATACAAGTTTAACTCACGCACGCGGAAACGGACAAGACGGTGGCTGAGTTTGTGGTGGAGTTGAAAAAGTTAGCACAACACTGTGAGTATGGGCCTACGCTTCAACAAATGCTTCGTGACAGGCTGGTGTGTGGCGTGAATGATGACAGAATGCAGAAAAGGCTGTTGTCGGGAGTGGATTTAACCTTTGAAACGTTCCTTAGGTGATGAGTCGGCTAACACACATATAAGAGATCTCCAAGGCCTATCTTGGGATGAAGAATTACAGACTCCAAGGTCACGAACGGTACAGGCGGCGATGCATAAGGTGTGCTCGGAGGCTAAGAGGGGGCAGAACTTGGATTATGAGTGTTACAGGTGCAAAGGGAATCATGTGCCCAACGTATGCAAGTTTATTATGGGAACTGTGCCACAAATGTGGGAACCGGAGAGACATTAAGCGGGCATGCAAATCCAAGCTTGTGAGGTGGGATTACAAGGCCCCCTTTCAAGGACTGAGGGGGGAGAGAAAAGAAAAAGGAGATAGGTAGGCGGTCACATTTAGTGAGAGAAGAGGATGTGAGTGAGGCAGAAGGTGGTATAAATACAATATACACTGTCTCACATAATTTGCCTAAAGTGGCTCCTCTCATACAGAAGATAAAAGTGAATGGCATGGACATTGACTTTGAAGTGGACACAGGATGTGGCATTACAATTATCAGCAAAAAGCAATACTCAAAACTATGGAAAAAGACAGACATACCAGAGTGGGAACCATGCAACCTGACGTTAAAAAGATACACAGGTGAGAAGATGCTTTTGTTAGGTCAGGTTATAGGAACAGTGCAGTGTCAGGAGAAAAGAGGAAAACTAACTATGGTAGTGGTTGCAGGGGCCGGGCCGAAATTGTTGGGGCGACGCGGGCTGAAAGACTTAAAATTGTTACCCCAACTGGTGAATACAATCACAGTCAGTCCAACACTAAATTTGGTCGACATTCTAGAAAGACATGCTGAGGTATTCAAAGAAGAGCTAGGTCAGCTGAAAGGCACCACAGCTAAAATTCATGTGAACTCAGAGGCCCAGTCACGATTTTATAAGCCGCGACGGATACCTTTTGCTGTCAAACCTCTGGTGGAGGCAGAACTGCAGAGACTGGTAGATGAGAAAATTATAGAACCAGTACAATTTTCAGAATGGGCAGCCCCCATCATGCCGGTGAGGAAGCCGGATGGTTCAATTCGCATCTGTGGAGATTACAAACTCACAGTAAACTGAGTATCCAGTGTGGAGCAATATCCTATTCCTAAAGTGGAAGAATTGTTTGCTCAGTTGGTGGGAGGCCACAAATTCTCCAAACTGGATAGGAGTCATACATATCAGCAGATTGTGCTTGATGAAAGCGCCCACACTGCAGTCTGTGAGTGAACTAGAGGCTAAGGCTGGGGTCAGACGAGCGTAGTGTTCACGTCCGTGATTGCGCCTAAAAGTACGTCCGTGATAGCATGAAAGAAAGTCCATTGGAGCCTGTTACACAAAGTACGTTCGCACTGAACTGCGGACGCACCACGGCCGCGGCCCACTGACGCAAGGCAGGCAAGAACGTACAACCACTAGAACGGCCGCACAAAGTGCGCTGTGTCCGCAACGTCCGCATAGCTTTGTGTGTGAGTGATGGAACATGGTCAGACAGACTGCATTTATACGTCCAGCATTTTTCACGGACAAAATGGTTTTGCTATTTAATTTATTTTCCCTTCTACATCCGTCAAAATATACGTCAGTGAAAAAAAACGGACTGTGTGGCCACTACTGTGTCTTCCGTACTGACGTACGTCCGTGTGCACGGACGTACAGTCCGTAGAAATCACGCTCGTCTGACCCTAGCCTTACTTGGGCCTACTGAACGATTGCCATAAATTCCTACCAGGTTTATCTACCTTACTAGTACTGTTGTATGCACTATTGAGGAAAGAGACTAAATGGACCTGGGGTTGTGAGCAAAAAGAGGCTTTTGAAAACTCCAAAAATCTTCTCCAGTCGGATGCCTTGTTGGTGCATTATGATGTCAACAAACCCATTAACCTGGCTCGTGACGCTTCCCCTTATGGCGTGTTGTCACACAGGCTTGCGGATGGAACAGACCGGCTAATAGGGTTCGTCTCACGGACCCTTAATGCAGCTGAGAAAAACTATTCCCAAACTGAGTAGGAGGGCCTTTCTGTGATTTTTGGGGTAAAGAAGTTATGACGGAATGAGATGGTGTTCCGCCTGCGGGTGTGCTCTATCTGCGTGACCCCGTCGCTTACCGCTGGCCCGACTACCGAGTGGCGCCCACTCGGCGTCTCGTGCGGCCTGGCGTGACCCTAGGGTAGGGTTAGCGGGCGGTGAAGGGGACCCCTGCCTGAAACCAGTCCGACCACTGAGCCATACAGCACTCAGCGTCCCGAGCAACTGGTTCCTTGACCTGGCGGGTGTGGGACGCCTGCGGGAATCAGCCCTAGCGGCCGCGGAGGAAGATTCGGATCTTATGGGGAAACGTTTCGGTTCTTAGGTGGGAAACGTTTCCGATCCGGGGGCGGATGTTTCTTCGGATCTTGAGCGGTGATGTTTCGAGTCGGGAAGGGATGGCGGGTCGGATCGGAACTGGAGGGCTTCCGATCGGTAGGGAAGGGCGCTTCGGATCGGTAGGGAAGGGCGCTTCGGATCTGGCGGGACCAGGGGGAAGTTCGGGTCTTACCCAATGTTCCCTCTAATTTTTGGGGGCCGTGAGCGCACCAGATTTTTCATGAGCAACAATATTTTCGTCATGAGCGCTTATTGACTATGGTAACCAATAGTTGGTTTTTTAAAAGTAGCGCAATTGATCGTACGTGTAAGTGAAAACTGTTCAAAGCTAAAACGAAGCAACCAGATGATTTGATAAAACTTATATCTGAATGAATGTATATTTATATTTTCTAACTCATGTGAGAAAAGAAAAGGAAAAACTTCCATCAATTAAGGTACATGAGACTTCTACAAATATCAGTCCTATCATTTATAAGAGTCTGATAACCTATATTTACCTAGATTTGTTCACGTCTGTCACCACTGGGATTTTTCCCTGCTTTTTTAGACAGCTAAACCAGATTTCCCTGCTTTTTTAGACAGCTAAACCAGAGATTTCCCTGCTTTTTTAGACAGTTAAACCACTGGGATTTTTCCCTGCTTTTTTAGACAGCTAAACCAGATTTCCCTGCTTTTTTAGACAGCTAAACCAGATTTCCCTGCTTTTTTAGACAGCTAAACCAGATTTCCCTGCTTTTTTAGACAGCTAAACCAGAGATTTCCCTGCTTTTTTAGACAGTTAAACCACTGGGATTTTTCCCTGCTTTTTTAGACAGTTAAACCACTGGGATTTTTCCCTGCTTTTTTAGACAGCTAAACCAGATTTCCCTGCTTTTTTAGACAGCTAAACCACTGAGATTTTTCCCTGCTTTTTTAGACAGCTAAGCCAGATTTCCCTGCTTTTTTAGACAGCTAAACCACTGAGATTTTTCCCTGCTTTTTTAGACAGCTAAACCAGATTTCCCTGCTTTTTTAGACAGCTAAACCAGATTTCCCTGCTTTTTTAGACAGCTAAGCCAGATTTCCTGCTTTTTTAGACAGCTAAACCACTGAGATTTTTCCCTGCTTTTTTAGACAGCTAAACCAGATTTCCCTGCTTTTTTAGACAGCTAAACCAGATTTCCCTGCTTTTTTAGACAGCTAAGCCAGATTTCCCTGCTTTTTTAGACAGCTAAACCAGATTTCCCTGCTTTTTTAGACAGCTAAACCAGATTTCCCTGCTTTTTTAGACAGCTAAACCACTGAGATTTTTCCCTGCTTTTTTAGACAGCTAAACCAGATTTCCCTGCTTTTTTAGACAGCTAAACCACCGAGATTTTTCCTGCTTTTTTAGACAGCTAAGCCAGATTTCCCTGCTTTTTTAGACAGCTAAACCAGATTTCCCTGCTTTTTTAGACAGCTAAACCAGATTTCCCTGCTTTTTTAGACAGCTAAACCACTGAGATTTTTCCCTGCTTTTTTAGACAGCTAAACCAGATTTCCCTGCTTTTTTAGACAGCTAAACCACTGAGATTTTTCCCTGCTTTTTTAGACAGCTAAACCAGATTTCCCTGCTTTTTTAGACAGCTAAACCAGATTTCCCTGCTTTTTTAGACAGCTAAACACTGAGATTTTTCCCTGCTTTTTTAGACAGCTAAACCAGATTTCCCTGCTTTTTTAGACAGCTAAACCACTGAGATTTTTCCCTGCTTTTTTAGACAGCTAAACCAGATTTCCCTGCTTTTTTAGACAGCTAAACCACCGAGATTTTTCCCTGCTTTTTTAGACAGCTAAGCCAGATTTCCCTGCTTTTTTAGACAGCTAAACCAGATTTCCCTGCTTTTTTAGACAGCTAAACCAGATTTCCCTGCTTTTTTAGACAGCTAAACCACTGAGATTTTTCCCTGCTTTTTTAGACAGCTAAACCAGATTTCCCTGCTTTTTTAGACAGCTAAACCACTGAGATTTTTCCCTGCTTTTTTAGACAGCTAAACCAGATTTCCCTGCTTTTTTAGACAGCTAAACCACTGAGATTTTTCCCTGCTTTTTTAGACAGCTAAGCCAGATTTCCCTGCTTTTTTAGACAGCTAAACCAGATTTCCCTGCTTTTTTAGACAGCTAAACCAGATTTCCCTGCTTTTTTAGACAGCTAAACCACTGAGATTTTTCCCTGCTTTTTTAGACAGCTAAACCAGATTTCCCTGCTTTTTTAGACAGCTAAACCAGATTTCCCTGCTTTTTTAGACAGCTAAACCACTGAGATTTTTCCCTGCTTTTTTAGACAGCTAAACCAGATTTCCCTGCTTTTTTAGACAGCTAAACCACTGAGATTTTTCCCTGCTTTTTTAGACAGCTAAGCCAGAGATTTCCCTGCAGCGTTAGAGAAGCACAGCCGCGGTGAGATGCTGACAGCGCGGAAGAACGGGCGCGCGCAGAGTATTTATGCTCTGCCCCCTGTACGTGCGTTCCGGCGTGACGTCATCATCGCGCCGGAACGCAGGTACGTGTTCAGCTGCGCGACGAAGAGCTCCCCCCAGAACTTCGCCGTCGCGCAGCGCCTACAGCCTGTAAGTTACAGGCGCCGGACAGAGCGCTCTAACTTACAGCCTGAGCAGGATGTTCCGGCGCCCCCTTTCTACGCGGGTCGGCCACCCCTGGTATAGAGCCTCGCGGGTTGGCCACCCCTGCACTAATTTGTGCGCGCATAAATACACGTTGTGCGCGCTGTCATTGCATTCCGTGCGCGGCGCGCACGTTAGAGGGAATCCATTGGATTTGCCCCAGCTCACAAATGGATTTGCCCCCAGCTCATGGATTTGCCCCCAGCTCTCACATGGATTTGCCCCAACTCATGGATTTGCCCAGCTCATGGATTTGCCCCCAACTCATGGATTTGCCCCCAACTCATGGATTTGCCCCCAACTCATGGATTTGCCCCCCAGCTCATGGATTTGCCCCCAACTCATGGATTTGCCCCCAACTCGTGGATTTGCCCCCCAGCTCGTGGATTTGCCCCCCAGCTCTGGATTTGCCCCCCAGCTCGTGGATATGCCCAGCTCGTGGATTTAACCCCCCAGCTCGTGGATTTGCCCCCCAGCTCGTGGATTTGCCCCCCAGCTCATGGATTTGGCCCCCAGCTCGTGGATTTGGCCCCCAGCTCATGGATTTGGCCCCCAGCTCGTGGATTTGGCCCCCAGATCATGGATTTGGCCCCAGATCATGGATTTGCCCCCCAGCTCGTGGATATGCCCAGCTCGTGGATTTAACCCCCCAGCTCATGGATTTGCCCCCAACTCATGGATTTGCCCCCAACTCATGGATTTGCCCCCCAGCTCGTGGATTTGCCCCCAGCTCGTGGATTTGCCCCCCAGCTCTTGGATTTGCCCCCCAGCTCGTGGATATGCCCAGCTCGTGGATTTAACCCCCCAGCTCGTGGATTTGCCCCCCAGCTCGTGGATTTGCCCCCCAGCTCATGGATTTGGCCCCCAGCTCGTGGATTTGGCCCCCAGCTCGTGGATTTGGCCCCCAGCTCATGGATTTGGCCCCCAGCTCGTGGATTTGGCCCCCAGCTCGTGGATTTGGCCCCCAGATCATGGATTTGGCCCCCAGATCATGGATTTGCCCCCCAGCTCGTGGATATGCCCAGCTCGTGGATTTAACCCCCCAGCTCATGGATTGCCCCCCAGCTCATGGATTTGGCCCCCAGCTCGTGGATTTGCCCCCCAGCTCTTGGATTTGCCCCCCAGCTCGTGGATATGCCCAGCTCGTGGATTTAACCCCCCAGCTCATGGATTTGGCCCCCAGCTCATGGATTTGGCCCCCAGCTCATGGATTTGGCCCCCAGCTCATGGATTGGCCCCCAGCTCGTGGATTTAACCCCCCAGCTCGTGGATTTGGCCCCCAGCTCATACCTGGTTAGTTGCCCCAGCGGGGTTTAGGGGACCCAGATGCCGGGCAGCGCGGGAATGCCTGCCCGGTCCTGAAGAGTCCGTCCTGTTAAAGGGGATGGCTGCGTGGCGTGCGTGCGCAGGTCACGCGGTCCGGCCAGTCAGGTGGCCTGATTAGCCGGACCACGTGACCGGCTGCGCGCGCACGCACGCAGCCGCTTAGGACGGACTCTTCAGAACCGGGCAGGCACTCACGCGCTGCCCGGCTCTGGGTCCCCTCAAACCCCGCCGGTTGCCATGCGCGCATAACCACAAGTTGTGCGCGCTGGCACCGCGTTCCCTGCGCGCGCGCGCACGCGCGCACGTTGCAGGGAACACTGGTCTTACCGCGACGGTCGATGCGCGGCTCCCGGCGGGGCCGTTCGGTTCGGATCGCTGTATTTCCCCGATCGAATCTTCTGATGTAGCGCCGCTGCCCTGATGCTCGATGCAGGGTCAGCGCGCTCGATTCGGATCGGATGGGCACCGTATTCTGAGGCCGCGAGGGACACTCAGATCCGAAATACGGCGAAGAATCAAGCCACACCAGACAAAGCTGAATGCACTGCAGGAACTGAGTTTATTGTTTACAGACCAAGCATTTATTACCTCTGCACACAATTAGAATACATGGGACTCCTTGCCGCCCTCCCGGGACCCATTGGCCACCATCCTTCAGGGAGTCGCCAATTCGGACCGGATGGTCCGAATCGGCCATTTTGCGATCCGAACCGGATGGTTCGGATCGGCCATTTTCCGAATCGAGAATTCTTAACTGCGCCACAAGGTGATCGGAAAATGGCGGCGAGCAAGGCAACAAAGGGAAAATACTTTACACAATAAACCAACGGGGAACACTTTATTACACCACACAATGTCACCTCTAAATAAAAATACTGGTAAAACGGGGTGCGTGCCACCACACCCAAGTGTCCATGTCACCACTGTCACTGCGCGCCGCCCCTGGCTGAGGGTGCTGGGCCATCCCGTGACACTCCTCCCCCTCCCCCAGTTCGACGCACCTGGTCTGACCCCACCGGGTCATACCGGGGAAGTCGGTGCTCCCAGGCCCATAGTCAGTCTGGGGAGGCCGGGTCACCAGGCCTCTCCATTTGGCCTTGCGGCCGTGCCAGCTTGGTCGGGACCCCATGTCCTTAGGGTGTCCCCGGCTGGGCGAGAGGACACGCCTCTGGGCCGGAGGGCCTCCGGTGCCCCCCCCAGGATTGTCACTCACCTGGGGAACCCGGGTGCTAACTGCACACGCCCCAGGTGCCCAGGTCAGCCGTGGGACAGGACCGTGGCGGGGTAAGGCTCCCGAGCCCAAAAGTTGCAAAAATGGGCAGAGGCCAGCGGCGCTCTGCCCCGTTGCCAGCTCTTCCACTGGAGGGCCAGGTACGGACATGGCAACTGAAGGAACCACAAGAGCCAAACCTGGCTGCTCCTCCAGCCAGCTGGAAGGGAGAATCACGGGATGCAACGGCAGTCGCCCAGGGTCATCCACGCTCTGCCCCTCGGGGCGAATCGGGCGGAACGGGCAGAGGCCAGCGGCTCTCTGCCCTGGCGTCAGCTCTTCTGCTGGTTGCCGGGTACGGAAAACGGCAACCGGGAGGACAAACGGGGTCAAACCCGGCTGCTCTCCCTGGCCGCCGACGAGGGGACTGGACCGCTGCCGTGGCAGTCGTACAGGGTCATCCTCGCGCTGCCCCTCGAGGCAAACTGAGAGGGATGGGCAGAGGCCAGCGGCGCTCTGCCCCGTGGCCAGCTCGTCAGCTGGGCGAGGATCTCCCTGCGGGAGGATGGTTTCTTCACCCCCCGGGGCAATCAATGGTTGCGCACAACCCGTCCCGGGGGAACCATCCGTCTGCTCCTCCGGGCCGACTTTGAGTAGTGGGCAGAGGCCAGCGGCGCTCTGCCCCGTAGCCAGCTCTTCTGCTGGCGAGAGATCTCCTTGGAGAAGGATGGCTGCTTCACCCCCCGGGACAACCAAGGGTTGCGCACAACCCATCCCGGGGGAACCATCTGTCTGCCCCTCCTGGCAGACTTTGGGCAGTGGGCAGAGGCCAGCAGCACTCTGCCCCGTAGCCAGCTCTTCTGCTGGTTGGAGATCTCCTTGGGGAAGGACGGTTGCTTCACCCCCCGGGACAACCAAGGGTTGCGCACAACCCATCCCGGGGGAACCATCTGTCTGCCCCTCCTGGCAGACTTTGGGCAGTGGGCAGAGGCCCGCAGCACTCTGCCCCGTAGCCAGCTCTTCTGCTGGTTGGAGATCTCCTTGGGGAAGGATGGTCACTTCACCCCCCGGGGCAATCGACGGTTGCGCACAACCCATCCCGGGGAGACCATCCGTCTCCTCCCCGCTGGACCCGTGGCCTCGGCCACCCTGTCCTCTTGCGGGTGAGGGGGGTAACTTCCTCAGACCCCCCCACGGGCACCCATGAGTCCGCCTCGGCTTCCCATAGGTCCCAAACCTGGGGACTGTCGACTTCCTCCGTCGACCCGTCCACCACGGGGAGCTCAGGCTCGACTGCGGAACGCCGTCCAACAGTCTTCGATAAGCCACCTCGAGCTCCCACTCTCGCTCAGCGAGGGACTCCAGCTCCTCAAACACTGAGTCCCTGCTGTCTGACGGGATCTCCAGTTCCCGTCGCTCCAGGATGTCCTCCATCCGTTCCTCGGTCTCCTCTCCAAAATCGGGGTCGGCGGCCATGCTCGCGTAGAGCAGTCCTGTGCCTCCGTAGCGAGGCCCTGCAACGGAACTGCCTCCCAACGGGCGTACTGCCGGAGCGGCGGTTAGCCACCGGAGCGCGCGGTACGCGGCGTCCAGTGCGACCTCCTCCTGCACCAGACTCCAGAGCTCGGCCTCCCACTCTTCTGGGGCCCGCCCTGCAGGAACGCTGCCCGCACAGCGTACTGCTCCCGATAGACGTCAGCGTCGGAAGGAATGTCCACATCATGGCAGTCCCGCTCATGGTCCAGGGCCTCGTACCACAGTTCCTCTGTGGACCCCTGGTCCCGCTCTGGACCCTCCTGCAGCCTTCTTGCCAGCACGACCTTCATGTCTGCGAAGGTGCCGGCACAGGAGCACCGCTCCTCAATGGGGAATATGGCGTCCTCAGATGCAGCTCCAGGCGAGCTGTGAGTCTCCATCCGAGGGTCGCTGGGATGAGTGATGTCCTCAGTACAGGCTCCAGACGAGCTGAGAGTCCCGCAAGCGTCGTCACTGGGGTTGTGGATTCCCAGGGTGAAGCTCCAGACGAGCTGTGAGTCTCGACCCAGGGTTCCACGGGGTAGGGTTCGGGGTCATTGTACTCAGTTTCTGCTCCGCGGAGCTCTGCCAACCGCAGCTGGTGCTGGCGTTCCTTCTTCAGCTCAACTTCCCGGTAGAACTCCCGAATCACCTTACATCGGTCCTCTGTCGTCGGGGCATCTCCAAGCAGTGCGATCCGACGCCGCACCTCTCTGAGGTCAGCGCCTTCCTCCACCTCTGCGTGGACAGGGCTGGGGACGGGCGTCGTCGCCTCGTCCTGATCCATCCTGGTCAGCTCCTTGATCAGGGTCTTCCTTTTCTTGTTACCCGGCGTTCCTCCCCGGTTCTCCAACATCCCACGCAGGGTGTCCCGGTTGTAGGGGGTGTACACCGCCATGGCGTAGGTCTCCCAGGGGTCTGCAGAGAGCGATCCCACCGCTGCCACCAGTATGACGGAATGAGATGGTGTTCCGCCTGCGGGTGTGCTCTATCTGCGTGACCCCGTCGCTTACCGCTGGCCCGACTACCGAGTGGCGCCCACTCGGCGTCTCGTGCGGCCTGGCGTGACCCTAGGGTAGGGTTAGCGGGCGGTGAAGGGGACCCCTGCCTGAAACCAGTCCGACCACTGAGCCATACAGCACTCAGCGTCCCGAGCAACTGGTTCCTTGACCTGCGGGTGTGGGACGCCTGCAGGAATCAGCCCTAGCGGCCGCGGAGGAAGATTCGGATCTTATGGGGAAACGTTTCGGTTCTTAGGTGGGAAACGTTTCCGATCCGGGGGCGGATGTTTCTTCGGATCTTGAGCGGTGATGTTTCGAGTCGGGAAGGGATGGCGGGTCGGATCGGAACTGGAGGGCTTCCGATCGGTAGGGAAGGGCGCTTCGGATCGGTAGGGAAGGGCGCTTCGGATCTGGCGGGACCAGGGGAAGTTCGGGTCTTACCGCGACGGTCGATGCGCGGCTCCCGGCGGGGCCGTTCGGTTCGGATCGCTGTATTTCCCCGATCGAATCTTCTGATGTAGCGCCGCTGCCCTGATGCTCGATGCAGGGTCAGCGCGCTCGATTCGGATCGGATGGGCACCGTATTCTGAGGCCGCGAGGGACACTCAGATCCGAAATACGGCGGAGAATCAAGCCACACCAGACAAAGCTGAATGCACTGCAGGAACTGAGTTTATTGTTTACAGACCAAGCATTTATTACCTCTGCACACAATTAGAATACAATGGGACTCCTTGCCCGCCCTCCCGGGACCCATTGGCCACCATCCTTCAGGGAGTCGCCAATTCGGACCGGATGGTCCGAATCGGCCATTTTGCGATCCGAACCGGATGGTTCGGATCGGCCATTTTCCGAATCGAGAATTCTTAACTGCGCCACAAGGTGATCGGAAAATGGCGGCGAGCAAGGCAACAAAGGGAAAATACTTTACACAATAAACCAACGGGGAACACTTTATTACACCACACAATGTCACCTCTAAATAAAAATACTGGTAAAACGGGGTGCGTGCCACCACACCCAAGTGTCCATGTCACCACTGTCACTGCGCGCCGCCCCTGGCTGAGGGTGCTGGGCCATCCCGTGACAGAAGTCTCACACATACTTGTATGGGAGACAAATTAACATCGTTACAGACCATAAACCGCTTATCTCATTATTTAATGAACTGAAGGAGGGGCCACATATGGCCTCACCCCACATTCAGAGATGGGCTGTGACGTTATGTGGATATAGGTTCTCTATTGTGTACAAAGCAGGATAGGATCATCAAAATGCGGAAGGCCTGAGCCATTTGCCGGTGGCAGGAGAGGAGGTGGAGACTTCTGCTGAGGAAGAGAGAGTACTTCAGTTGGAAGAAAATGGCGTACCATTGATGAAAGCCAAACAGGTGAGAAAATGGACAGATGCAGATACCGTTTTGGTGCGGGTTAGAGAGTTCGTCCTCAGAAGATGGCCAAAAAGAGTGAATAAATCAATGTTTGGCGCTTATCAAAAAGGAAAGAGGAACTTAGTGTGCAGGCAGGTTGTATCTTGTGGGGTGCCCGAGTAATCATTCCACCCCCAGGTCCTACAGACCTACTGAAACAGTTACACAGCAATCATCCAGGCATAATTAGAATGAAAGGACTGGCGCAGAGCTATATGTGGTGGCCGAAGATGGATGCCGATATAGAACGAATGGTGAAAACTTGCACCTTGTGCCAAGAAAATCTAAATTCTCCCCAGTGTGCACCTTTACATCCTTGGGAAGTACCAAGCCTCCCATGGAGAATAATTCAAATTGATTATGCTGGCCCATGGATGGGTAGGAAGTTTTTGATTTTGGTGGATGCTTACTCTAAATGGATAGAGTTGTACCCGTTAAATAAATGCACCTCCACAGAAACTGTTCAATGTCTCAGACAGAGTTTTAGTCAACATGGAATACCCGAAATGGTGGTATCAGACAATGGCAGCAGTTTTACAAGTATGGAGTTTCAAGAGTTTATGGCCCGAAATGGTATTAACCCCTTAGTGACCGGGCGGTTTTACACAAATCCGTCTTTTAGTGACCGCTGCTGTTTTTACGTTTCTGCGCTGTTAGTGTTTAGGTCAAATTTTCCTCTTACTCGTTTATTCAACCCACACATATTATACACCCTTTTTCCCGCCATTAAATGGACTTTCTATAAATACCATTATTTCCATCATATCGAATAATTTACTATAAAAAAAATATGAAATATGAGGAAAAAATGGTAAAAACACACTTTTTCGTAATTTAATCCCCAAAATCTACAACCACCAAAAAAGACCCCGGCTAAATAGGTTCAAAATTTTGTCCCGAGACTAGAAATACCCAATTTTTACATGCGTTTGCTTACTAACCCCTTCACTGCTGAGACAGTTCACCTATGTGCGCTGCGCTCATTCTGACCATTTTGTGCTAATTATTTTTAGATGACAGCCTAGGTCCTATTTAATTAAACTCCCCCCAGACAAAAAAAACTTTTAAAAAAAAAACATTTTTTTATTTTATTTAATTTTTTTTTTATTTATTTTTTATTTATTTATTTTTTTTAAAAAAATTTTTAAAACCAACCTGGTCATGTTTGGTATCATTGGAAAGGCCATAATCAGGCCTTTCAAATGATGTCAAATATGACCATATAGCTGATCCTTAGGATCCCCTTATCTCTACATGGCAGCTAGATGGTTAACTGGCACACTGACATCCTCACACATATAGAGAGGTTGTCAGTGGGTGGGGGGGGACCTGGAGGCTTGGCTGACATCCAAGATGTCAGCCCCCCTCCAGGTTTGAATCGTGTTTTGGCGCCAATTGGCACCAAAACGTGATCCGGCGGCGAAACTGTTAATGCTATACACCGCTGAAAAGGGGAGACTCTCCCCTTTTCAGCGGTGCAAACAGCATCTCCCTAGCTTCAATGGCTGGGGAGATAGAGGGCTCCAAAGGAGCCCCCCCTCCCCTCCATTGAATTGCATGGGGACGCCTGCTGATGACGTCACCACGCAGCGTGGCAACATCATCAGCCTCGCCTGCCCATGTAAATCACATGGGCAGCCTTCCTCCCTGCCAGATCGCTGAGGGATCCAGCGAGGGAGGGGAGTATCGGGCGGGAGGGGGATTAGGCGCCACTGACGTACCCATGTACATCCCCAGGTCTAAGGGAGACCTGTGGACAGGACGTACAGGGTACGTCAGGGGTCCTTAAGGGGTTAAACACGTAACCACAGCACCTTACCATGCAGTGTCCAATGGATTGTCAGAAAGGACGGAGCAGACATTTAAAGGCCTGATGAAAAAAATCTCAGGAGATTCCATTGAGGTCAGACTGGCTAGAGCGTTGTTTAGTTACAGGATAACTCACCTGTCTACGTCTGGAAAATCGCCTGCAGAACTGTTGTGTGCAAGAAAATTGCGTTCTACCTTGGACCTACATACATCCAGATTTTAAAGGTCAGATGCAGGAAAAACAGTTGAAGCAAAAGCTTTATCATTATCGACATGCTAAGGAGAGACATCTAATGGAAGGTGACAAAGTTTACACTAGAAATTTTGGTGTGGGACCTGCCTGGATTCCGGGGACAATTCAGGAAAAGATGGGACCTGTGTCATGCACAGTCGCACTTGGAAATGGCCAGATTGTGCATCGTCATATTGACCAGGTGAGACCTAGACATGCTGTATCTCCTGGGACACAGTCGGGTTTGGAGAACCAATTAATGCCAAATAGGGTACAGCTGGCACCCCCTTCTGATGACGTTCTTGCAGAAGATGGTAAAGGGGTTCAGACAGGGGGGAGAGCTTCCAAAGGAAAAGCTGTCGGAGTCTCCAGGTGTGGAAGAGCAGCAAGAGTTAAGGAGATCCACCAGTCCGAAGAAAGCACCAACTTACCTGCAGGATTTGCTTAGCTTAGTAGTGAGTTCCCCAGCTACAGGGCAAGAATGCATCCTGGTACAGAGGTAGTCTACCCGAAGTCCCAAGTTTAGTAGAAGTTTCTGTGTGCCTATGGACACGTGGACTGCATGTTTGAAACTAGTGTTATCAGAGAGAAGAGGATGTAGTAGATCAGTGTTATACTTATCTACCACTAGAGGGCATAGTTGTTTGTGTTACCTGTTTTCTGTTGTTGTAAATAGTGTTTCTGTGCCAGCGAATAAAGAGAATAAGTAATTCATCCACAACCTGTCTCTGCATCAGTCATATGAAGATATTACACAGGGATTTAGGCTAATGTCAGAGGAACACATTCTGAGCGCACCGTGCGTGCATGAATTACGGACAAACGTACTGACGGAAGATACTGTAGACACCACATGGTCTGTTTTTTTTTTACAGATGGATGCAGGAAAAGCTTTTTTGTTTGTTGCAATGGCATACCTATATCTGAAGAAAATAAAGGAAAAGAAGGTGGTGGGTTCATCCCATCAACTCCGGCAGATACACCCATGGGCACTTTGTGAGTCAAAATGATGGACGTCGCAAATGCTCTGCGTCTGATGTCAAGTCATCACACACACAGGACGCTACGCAGACGCGGTGCGCTATGGGCATCCGTTGTAGCACTTTTACATCAGTACAGGAGTAGTGCTCTGTCCTCCGATACAATGCTCCTGGGGAGCACTGAAAGCAGCCAGTTCCTGGGGAGCACTGAGAGCAGCCAGTTCCTGGGGAGCACTGAGAGCGGCCAGATCCTGGGTAGCACTGAACCTGAACCTACGTAACCTGTGTATATCTGGCTCTGATATTAGCCAGTGCCTCACCAGCCACTGACCTCACCGCACGTCACTGATCTGGAGCTATTAGTTCCATGGCCAGAACAATAACCACACACAACACAATGTAAATCAGAACAAACCAAACTGTATTGGTTCCATCATCTTAATACTCTTTCCCCACATGGCCTTAATAGAGAATCAGATTTCTCACCTTTTCTATAAATGATTACGTGTATTATTTTTAGTCATAATTCAAAATAAAAATTAAAATCATTAAACTTTCCTTTATCTTTGCAGATTTAAGCGTGAGGAACGGTTAGGAATAGCAGGGTTACTGCAATAGTAAGGTGTTTCTCCTCCTTTTACATTAAGATCTGTAGAATTGTTTATTCTCATAGGTGAATCTATGTCTACAATCTGATCTATTGTTAATACATAATGAATTCATAATATGATTGATGCTAATGTGGTAATTAAGGAATCAGTATGTAGACAGTTTGTTTTTAATTACTGGGTTGGTATACACGGATTGGTTGCAATGATTATTTGATTGTTTGATTGACCTGTGATACTATTTATTTCCAGTTGTGTTACTGTGATTTAGGCTTGACAAAGACCAGTTGTGGTCGAAACGTTGCCTTGCTTTCTTGGTGTTGGATTAAATCCATTTGAATTATTTTGTGGATTCTGGAGTTCTTTTTATTATTTTATTGCTGTATGGGGCTGTGGAGCAAGAGACCCTCACTCTATTGATCCACGTCTGGGGCTGCATTCGAGTCTACATTTTCATGCCTCAAATATATGGAGACCCTAAAATGTTTATGAAAGAAAAGGGACCGAGTTATTTAGGTCAAATAATGCCCTGCCTGTCCAAACAGAAATCCACCAGGAAGGTATTTTTTTGGAAATTGTCCGTAGATGTAAATTATATATTATTTTGTGAAGTAATTATAAAAGTTGAATACCATTATAGGCAGTAGTAAAATTAAACGTTACATTACTGTTTTTGTCCTGAGGGAGTTTGTCTCTTTTGCGTAGAACACTGATCTCTAGTGATGGTCAAACATTGAAAACAAAAATTGCGTAAGCAGAAAATAAGACATGTGCAGGAACCTGCAAGGAATAGGGACCCCCTGTTTAAGAATGTGCTTAAGAAAAGAAATATCACCATTGCCATCGTACGATACATAGCACTGCCACCGACAGCGGAAGAACAGGGGGCAGACTGAAGGTGAGTGATGTTGTTGTGCTGGTCAGTAACTTTGTTTATTATTCGTGTAATTATTAGTGGTGACCGGAGCGACAGATGGCATTGGAAAAGCATATGCTCGAGAGGTAAGATACAACATTATATGTGTGTGTGAACATTCTATAGCAATGCAATAACTACAGCACATTATGTGTTACTATGTTTGTATCCTTCCTGGTTGTAGCTTGCCAAGAGAGGTCTGGATGTTGTGCTCATCAGCCGTAATCTGGGGAAGCTGAAGCGGGTGGCAACTGAGATAGGTAAATAATTTTTACCCTGCTAAAACATCAGGTTAGGGACCAGAGCACCACTGTAAAGCATAATGGGCCTTAAAGTAGAGCAGGACATTTTTCATTTTCTCATCACTTGCCAGTGTGTTTAAAAACTTTAAAACAGGGGTCAGCAACATGGGCCCAGAAGTTTTGGAACTATATCTCCTATGAGTCTCAGCTAGGGATGCACTGATACCGATACTAGTATTGGTGCTGATACTGGGCATTTGCATGAGTAATTGTACACGTGCAAATGCCCCCAATATCTATACCGATACCAGAAGCCAGCACTTGACTGGCTCGCCAGGTGATATGTGAGGGCTGGGGCGACTGGCAGAATGCACTAACAGCATTCTGTCAGGCCCCTCTGGCTGTGTCCTGGCGAGCGGCCACCGCCATTGGCGAGCGGCCACCACCATGTGTAGGTTGTAATGGGGCAGCTCGCTGGTACCTCCAGAATCTTACAGATTCAACCTTGTTGGCGGCCGCTCGCTGGATTGCGGCCAGTAGTAAAGGCCTGGCAGATTGCTTTTAGTGCATTCTGCCAGCCGCTGAGTGTTTGTCAATCCAAAGCATCGCTGCCTCCACCGGATGAGAGCCCGCATCTAAATCACGCTGCAAGATCACCATCACATAGGGATGCTGTGTTCCGAAAGATTAACAGGGTTATTCAGAGAGCGGTAAAAACCAGGAGAATGACTGGAGAAGTGAAAATTCTAAGTCAAAATAGCCAAACCAGAAAATTTCTCCCATTTATCTCACTTTCCAAATCGGCTATTTTGACCTAGAATTCTCCAGTCATTCTTCTACTTTTCACCTCTCTCTGAATAACCCTGTTAAATAAAACAAAAGAAAGCAGGACCTGAAGCAGGGAGTGGTGCCAGTGATAATATTGTTCAAGGGGAAAGCAAACCCCACAAATCAGTGACGTTTCGGCCTAGAGGCCTTAACCCCTTGGTGACCGGGCGGTTTTACACAAATCCGTCCGTTCGTGACCGCAGCTGTTTTTATGTTTCTGCGCTCTTAGTGTTTACGTCAAATTTTCCTCTTACTCGTTTATGTAACCCACACATATTTTACACTGTTTTTCTCGTCACTAAATGGACTTTATAAAGATACCATTTTTTTCATCATTTCATATAATTTACTATAAAAAATATTGTGAAATATGACACAAAAATTGAAAAAACACCACTTTTTCGAACTTTGACCCCCAAAATTTCTTATGTATCAACAACCGTCAAAAATTTTTTATTCCTTAGTAGTTTCTAAATTTAGTACTGAGTTTAGCAATACCCAATGTTTACATATTCCTCGCTTTTTTCCTTATTTTATGCAACAATAAGTGCAAGTAGCACTTTGCCATTTCCAAAGAGTTTATTTTCAAAACTAGTGATAGTGACATTGTAACACTGATATCTGTCACTAATTCCTGAATAACCCTCCACATATACATATTTTTTTAAAGTACACAAATCAAGGTATTAAACTTGGGGTATTTTGACTCTTTCCATGCAAACCATTTTACCACAAATCTATGCCAAAGTTTGAAAAAAAAAAAAATTTTGGTGATTTTTTTTTTTTGAACGCAATTTTAGGCTAGGGTCAGACGAACGCATTTTTCGCGTCGACCGTGGAAAAGTGCGGTCGAACGAACGGACATATTTTTTCACGGAATACGCGATAGCGGTCATACGATGCGCCTTTTCGTCCGTGATTTTGTACGGATCAACAATAAAACACTTTTTGCGTCTGGACGTTATGTTGGCCGGACATTAGCAGCGTCTGAAGTCTCCCAATCACGCAAACACGCCGCTATGCGGCCGCAGC